>MU183234.1:66157-88361 GCA_016904865.1 Pissodes strobi | reverse complement strand
AAGTGTAAAAGTAACGTAAAACTTAAAGTAAAAAGTAAAGTGAACCACAGATAAAAGTGAAACCTAATTAAAGCATGCCAATATAACTAAAACGAATTATAACGCTCATAAC
The DNA here is from genome assembly GCA_016904865.1 of Pissodes strobi. Taxonomy (NCBI): domain Eukaryota; kingdom Metazoa; phylum Arthropoda; class Insecta; order Coleoptera; family Curculionidae; genus Pissodes; species Pissodes strobi. Next base: position 88,249 of record MU183234.1, on the reverse strand, counting down.
AATTTAAACTAAAAGTAAACTCAAGGGAACCGAATAGGTCGAGTCCAGTCAGTCCTCATCGAATGGTCATGCGTTCTACGCTATTCTAGTAAATTGTATTCAAACATAGTCGTCATTCTAAGTGCATTCCTTCCTGTATCTGAAGACCAATATACGTATAGTTTGTTTCGAATTAAGCGAGTCGTTATTCCATCTGATATACAACCCCAGCTCAAGGAGGAACGCCGCCAGTAATCCCACTCAGTAGTACGCATCTGGGAAGCGCCCAAAATCCTCTTTGACACTATATTGTATAGCATTTTCCCAAAAGTATTAATGCAATTTTTATTTCTGTAACCCACAAAAAATCGAGTATGATCTGTGTTAGTTTGGGATAGCACTGAGCCAAGCATCGCTATAATCTTCGAACCATTTTCACCATGTTAATCCTCCAACATTCCTGTCTTATGATAAAAGATAATCTCGTGGTATCTTTGTTTTCGTAAATGGAATAACTGTTAAAATCTTAGATTTTCGGCCGGAATCATTCAGATTTTTTTTTCAGAGACGCAATTAAATGGACGTGTTTTCTTCATTGAAACAGCTGAACGTAGCATAGATAATATACCCAAAGCGATCAAAGCTTGCTATGTATTGAAATATGCACCAAATATGAGTGGAGAACCTTTCCATTGCTGAGATCTTTGATTCCTTTCCCTTTACACCGATCTTCAAGCTTTGCATAATTGCTCATGTTTTCATTTTTCGGGCAGTAGGGACACCAGAAATGAAGTTGCCAAAGTGAAAACTGAAATAGTCAATGGGCGCGGTTACCGTGACATCGACTAATATCAGCACCTCATAATCTTGAATTTTAATTTATGAAAACGATTCAGGTATTTTCGGATAAATCGAATCTATGCAAATAAAATCTATTTGGGTCCTCGCATCGCAGACTAAATTTTGAATGATGGATGTTCGATATGAGGTTTTGTAACGATAGCAGTGCGCCAGTTTGTAATGATATATTTAGTTGGGCGCTAGTTTGTAGCGAAAGTTAATTTATTTAATTAAGTATGGCATTGCGCGCCATTTTGTAATGAAATTGATCAGTTGGGCGTCAATTTATAACGAAATACTAGTTGTTTAAATGCATGAGACTATTTTAATTTTCTTAGGGGGCCGGTCGACGTTCTTTTATTAGCAGTGTTTTTTTTTTGGGCGCCAGAGTTCCTAGAGACAATGCGAACTGAATATGAATACTTAGATATAAATAAATATAAAGATAAGAATATCAGAAATTTGCGATAAATTAAAGAAATAAATTTCAAAACAACAATATATTAATTAAACAATTAAATTACAAATACGATTGATGAAATTTGAAATGGAGTTAATCTATATAATCAAATGTCAAATACAATTGATGAAATTATTTGAAATAAAGTTTATGAATAAATTTGAATTAGTAATGAAAATTAAAATTAATTGTGACAGATTAAAAAAAAAGGAATGAATAAAGCGTTATTATTGGTCTTTACAATATGTTTATCTTCTGATTGGCTAATAATTAGCTTGTCCAATTATTCTGTAACCATGCGATCGTACTGGGACTTCTACTGGAACCGCTCCCTCCTGTTCCCAAGTTAGTGTTTCTTGGTATTATCGAGGACTTATTTGGTTCCCCAAGTATCGATTCCCTCAGAACACTTTGTACAGCAAGTGGACGATCACCTGCTACTTGCCAAGCACGATGTTTTTTCCAGTAAATGTTGAATACATGCAAGAGAAAGTAACCTACTCTTAGACCAATGTATATCGCTAATTAAAGAATATTCAGGGAAATATCATCTGAACATCAGTGACACTGTTACACATGAGGAAGCAATCAACAATTTGAAAATTTACTGGTTAAAGCAGATATAATCAGAAACTTGAATTACAATTTAAAGTTGAGCACAAATTATAAATAGCTACTGTTACTCAAAATATCCTTTTTTTACTTTAAAATATGAAATTCAAAAGAAATAATGACTGAAATTTAAAGTCCAAAGGGAAATTATGGAATTACATTTCATTTCAGTGACTCTCGGAAAATCTAAATAAAAGATAACTTGAATTTAATGATACATAGAAAAATAGAGGTACAACCTCTAATAACGAGTCTTATAACTCCAAATAAGTAATTTCTATTACTTTTTATTTCGGCTCTTGGCACATAAACGATAATTGAGCGTAATTACGCCTCATTTAATTAAAGATAAAGATAAGATAATCACTATCTCACATCGAGATAGAAATTTAGATAAAAGATAAAAAAAACACAGATAACTTTACATATGTGAGATTAACCTCTCATAAATTCAACGAATGTCGGTACATCAGTGTTAAGACGAGACAGGACGAGTGCTAATAATTATATGCTTGATGTAACAAATAAACTGAAAATTGTATTAAAAAAAGCCTGAAAAGAAAAAATATTAAAACCAAGAATACTATGAGGGAAAATTCAGAGAAACTCTATGGAAATATTGGACTAAGCCTCTTTCAAATTACATGAGAGACGCATTTATTCACCAATAAATTGGTATCCTTACCCAATAGTCACGACAATAATTAAGATTATTGAAGATGTAAGCTAAATAAAAATGTAATATAAAAATGCTAAATTCTTGTTTAAGTCGAATAAGTCTAAACGAATCATGAACAAATATTAATTATGTATTTAAAAACGAAAAAATTAGTTAAATATACTACAAGATGAATTAAATATTTCAAGATTAAAAATCAGCACTCACCGGTCAGGCGTTTGCACAAAGATAAACGACCTCGCTTTCCAAAATTCAAGACGTTCGACAAATTAAGCTTCCCGTTGTATTATTGGCTAATTTATATCATGTGATCACTACTCTAAATCACGCAGCGTCAAGCTATAGAAATACCCATATAGAATATAGTAATCTATAGTAAATGAAATTCATGAATTGTAGGTATTAAATAGCGTACTGCGTTCCTAAAATTGCCAACCACACGAAATAAACCCATTCGCGAATAGATGTCACTATTAAATAGAGTAATCTACAGTGAAATAAATCCACAATTTGTAGATATAAAATAGCGTACTAGTGTTTCTAAAATCGTTATTTGTGCCCATTCGTGAATATATGTCTCTGGCAACTTAAATATTGAATACCGAGAATCATTTTCAAATGAACCCAAGTTTTAGTGGAGCGGAATAAGCATATATTCCGTAACAATGTTTTTATCATTTGGGGTAGTTTATCCAATTTCAATTACTCATTAGAAGAGGCTTGTTTTGCATCTAGTTGAAATGTTACCTTACATAATAATTTTATCGCAGCTATTAGAATTTGTGTGAGCTTTAAGCTTTATAGTATCTCCAAAAATTAGATCTGTCTTTATACCATGCTCCCCTGATGACTTGTTTGTCACTCTACGCTGCTAATTTTTCCATCTCTCAAATCTTTTTACTTTTGTGTTGATTTATTTGTGTATTTCATCCATGTCGTATCATTTATTGTATTAATTATTTTCTTTTATCTATTTCGATATTCTCTTCCCATCATTTTCAATTAGGGCAATAATATAGTAATGACTTGTGCATAACTGAAATATATCAAGCTTTTACTTAACATATTAATACCTGCCTACCTCTATGACAATTATATGTAGTATTTTAAAGGTGAAAGACTGGTTAGTAAAAACAGTTCATAATCATCGTTCAAGGGGACGTTTATACAAAGGGCTCGATGCCAATAGCAATCAAAGATGCTAATCTTCACTGGGGATATAAAACTTATAACAAAACGCTCACGAATCAGGCGACGGTTCTGAAAAGCACCCTAGAGGGGTGCAACGTCATCAACTGTGGTTGCCAGGCAACACCTTCAGACGCGCTGAGGTGGCACATTAATATATCAATATAACAACCTCTTGTAATTATTAACACTTACTGGATTATTTAATTATTATTATTATTATTATTATATAGGGTGTTTTAGAAACTTGTTAATATTACGGGTAGCCAAGGGGAAACTTCTAATTTTTGCTGACTAGTGTTAGCAAGACATTTGCTAACCGCGTTAAAATCGTATACAGTAATGAAAGAACTCGGTATTAATTAATCAAATAACGTTAAGCATCGGTAATAGATACGATCAAAAATAATTAAAGATTAAAAATCAGTTAACATTAAGTTCAATAAGAATAAAATAAGTAATTGCGTGACCTACACTGAGGTAAATGTGTATACAAAAAAGTAAATCAGGTTATCACAACAGTATTAGCAAGACACTTGCTAATCAAAGTAATATCGTATACGGTAGTGAAGATAGTCTCCTATTATTTAATCCGATAACGATAAAGAAACGGTATTAACGGTATTAAATGCGATGATAGATACTATACAATTATAAATCATCTAACGGAATTATAGGTAAAATAAGCAATTACAGGGCCTACTTGTATGTCATTCCCATACGGTCACACGGAAGTGCTTGCCAAAATATCTTATGATAAGTTTATACGAATAATGAAACTAATGATCACATATTACAACGATAATATCTCTGTCCTTTTTTCTACCTACGCGTGCATCGCTCAGAAGAGAAGACCTCGTCAATTCCAAAAACTCCTCGACATCCGTCAAGAGAACGTTCGAAAATGGGGTACGGCTACAAACACTTCGATCGGAACAGTATTCGTCGATACTGGTTGGGTGCGTTCCAACATTCCAAAGTATGAACTAGGTAATTTTTTTAATTTTAAGATATAAATTCTAAGTTATGCTAAGTTCTAATGGAAGGTAGAACTAATATCAACTATATAAAACTACCAGTAAAAGAGAATACACTATATTTATGGATTTGGTAGCATTTAGAACGCTACAACCTACTGCTACTACTACTACTACTACTACTACTACTACTACTACTACTAATATTCTAAAATTTTCTCCACTTTATGTTATGTGTAGCATGCAAAATCACGAATGTAGTAACATGGATAAAAGTATTTCTACAGAGTGTCTTCGTCGTATTTTGAAACATTGAGAAGCTTTTACATTTCCATCTTGAATAAATGATTAGTATAATTTTATGTTGTTTTATTATTATTTTTTTTAAACTCTTTTACATTGGATAATTATTTAATGTTTAATATTTTTTAAATTTTCTATGTTATTAATTTCTGCTACTTATATTGTTTATTTTTCCTCTGATAGATTAAAACAAATATGGACTCCTTTTTATTCTACATTTTTCTATAATTATTGTTTTTGTCTTTACAGCCTTATGTTTGGGTTTTATAACCTGTAAGGTGGGCTTCGTAAATAAATATTGTTTGTGATTTTTAAAAAGTATTACTATAATAATTTTGAAATAGCTATTTATGAAACAAGTGTGTTGTCAACAACCTTTTTTCTGAATGGGAATATATTGCATGAGCCGTAGGTGAATGCGACAATCGCATGAATCACGTAATTTGTTTTAGGCACTGCATTAAAAAGGAAAACTTTACGAGTTTTAGAGAATGCTCACTTTACGCACGGTAGTAGAATAAGTATTTTCTTATAGATTCCACATAACTTAAACCAAAATTGCTCAAGGAAAGCGAACATTTTTTAAATATTCTGAGGAGTCTCGGACTCGGGCTTCAAGATCAATAAGAGAGCAAAATTTAAGCACACAGGCAGCAAGTAAGGTGTTTGGGGTACCAAGAGTAACCTTATAAGACAGGATAAAAGGAAGAGTACGAGAAGATCCTAGAAAAATGGGTAGAGATACAGTGCTTACAAAAGATGATGAATCAAAAATAGTAAAATGGCTGATAGATTTGTGTACATGTGGCTTTCCTCAGAAGAAGTCGGATTTTTAGAAACTCTAGAAAAATTGTTACAGAGGACAAGAGACAAACTCCTTTCACAAATAATCGTCCAAGGGAAAAGTGGCATAAACGTTTTTTAAAACGACATCCAGAATTATCACTTCGAGAACCTGAAGGATTGACTAAAGTGAGAGCGTTTATAACAGAATAGCATATTAGAGAGCGGTTTTCTGATTTGAAAGCTTATTTGGAAAAACAAATAGCTTAGACATTATGTCTGATCCAGAGAGAATACTGAATGGTGACGAAAGTGGCTTCACTCTATGTACTAAAACTGGAAAAGTTTTAGGTCCCAAAGGTGCCACAAATATTTTGGAGATTAAGAGAAGAAATGATAAAGAAAATACAACCCCGCTTCTTTTCTTTGCTGCCAGTGGCAAAATCGCAGAGCATGCGTGGCTCAAGTATGTTTGAAGTTTTAAGGCAATTATAGACAGTAGAAATCCATTATGGCATATTAGAAAATCAGATTCTGGATCGCTTCCTTGGTTGTAGTCGCAAAATCTTGGTTATAGCCGCAGAATCCTATCAAGTTTCCAGTAGTTTTTCTTGTTGACTGCCATAAGTCGCATTTAACCATGAAACAATTCTGTGAAACAATTCTGTGAGAAAAATTATATTAAATTGTACTGCTTGCTCCCTCCCCTTCCCCAAATACTACAATGGCTAAGTAAACCTAAAAACATTCACACGGCTGTTACCAAAACAACATTCTGCTCACCTCTGAAGACTGTTTAGAAACGCCTTCTTTACCTGAATACATTACAAAAGGCTTTAAGAAATGCAGACTTAAAATGAATTGAGATCAGGGGTAAATGAGCTGAAAGAAAATCCAATCACAGGCGAAGAATTTAATGTTATCAAAAAGGTATTGTTAACTAAGTTTAAAGATAGAGTGGAGGACAAGTTTAACATTAATGCATCAACCTGAGAGTTTTAAAACTTTTCCAGGTTTTCGAAAAGAGTTAGAGAAAAATATAACAAGTTATGAACTACTTGAGACCGGGCATGAGACAGATAATGAAGATCCTGTTTACCACTCTGACAATCCAGAAGACCCTAATGAATGGTTACCTAGTCAAGATATTCAAATCATATTAGTTAATGGCGAGGATAATGGTAGTATCTCCGAACTTATTGGTGATGGGGTCCATGTAAATGCTGATGAAATTACCGTACAAGAACGTCTGACAGATGCAAATGAAACTGTCGAAAACAACATAAAAACAAATTCAATAAGCATACCAAATAACACATCATCTGCCTCTGAGGAAACCAAAGATAAGAGAATCAACACATTTTTAATTACTTATCAAATAAAAAGTCTGGTTGACTTTAAGACCAATTTGGAAAATTCAACAACTGAAGTAGGATGGCCAGAAAACAGTTCTAAACTAGAGCAAATGTCAGAGACAGGTATACATGAGGTAAATATACAAGAGCCTCTATTTGCCACAGGTGATAAAAATCCCAAATTGCAATAGAAAAGCTTTGTTGTTAATAATAATGATGGTTGTAATATTCTTCCATTTGATACAGCAAATCCGTCGGATACACCTGCCACTACTAAAATTAATGTATTACAACAAATCAAATTAAATACTTCAATTAAAAAGCATTTACTTTATGCCACACCCATTATATCAAGAAAGACAAGAAGCGTGGATCCTCAACCAGCAGCTATCTCTTCCCCAAAATACGGAACATATAAAATTATGTGCGTTATTTACACCTTTTGACTGACATTAGTTATATTAACTTTAATGATCCTTTGAGTTGGATATTAGTATTTCTAATTATTATTATCCCCCTCAGAGTACGCGTATTTTCTAAGAAAGATAATGATTGATTACTACTCTGAAAATTTTTTCGGTCTAAATTAACTCACACAAGCTACAAGTTTTTCGCTTATTATTCATACCATTATAAAATATAGATACACTTTTAATACTTACGTTTTACTTATTATTTATATTAGGTGCTTTTGCGAGATCAATGCTGATCATTACCGGGTTGGTCTGAATGTGTATTGAGAATGCTATGCTTCTAGTTTACGACTGTATCTCCATATTTATTTACTTATATGTTTTCATTTCTATGTCTTAGAGTTTATTTTCTATAAATATGATATCTACTCTAATTGCTTCATGTTCTATGATTCCTTATTCCATCCAAGATTCTCTATTCTATCTTTATGTGGGCTTATTCTTTTATATTTACTTATTTTAAGTTCTCTCGTATCAACGTATAATCTATTTATTCTGTTATTTCTAGGTTTCTATACTTTTTTAAAGTTCCTTATTTTATTTCCTTATCTTATCTATAATTCCTTATTTATGTTGGCTTATTTTTAATCTTTTAATGTTTTATCTATTTCTACGCATTGTATCTGCAGATACCTTCGTGATGTATTTTCTCTAATTCTTCCTCCCCTAATTTGTTGTCATTTTCTCCATATGATACTTATCACTTCTACCTGGCTTCATGTGCCATGCTACTTCACTTATTTCCTCTTATTTCCTTTCTATTGTAACTCTTTCTAGTTTAATATTTTCTGATTTTCTGTATATTTTTCCTTATAAACTTTATATATACTCATATGTAGATTCTAGTTTTATCTCCTAGCTCCTCCTGTTGCCCAAGTGTCTGACTTATGATCTTCCCTATAAGGTACTTATCTGAGACAGTTGGCTACAATCCTCCTTATACGGACTGTGTATAATTTTGCTTCCTAGCTTCTCCTTTATTATAACTTAGTTTCCTATACCTCTATTTTACTTTCTAATTTCCCTTTTATTCAGATGCCTATGTGTTTTTACTATGACTTTCCCAGTAAGGTACTTATCGTTAACACTTGCATTTCAAATTATAACTTTTTCTAGTGATTTATATATTCATTTTAAAGGAAGTCTAACGCCTGTTTCTTTCTCCCTCTACGATTTTCCCAGTTAGGTACCTATCTTTCTTATTTTTTTTTTCCCCAAAATTGCTAATAGTCTTTTCTCGAAGTTTTCTTCTTTTTCCTTGTTTATAATTTCGCTATTCCTTTTTTCTTGGCTACTTTGTTACTTTTATTTCCCCTTCTTTGTGTCTTCTACCTTCTGTATATTGAACTGTAAATTAGACTCTCCAGTATCTCCTGTACTATCGTCTCCCGAGTCCTCCGACATTTCTTTTTCATTCTGGTCCCTTTTCTTGACTTCCTTGTCACTAATTGGTGAATTCTCGGTCCATGGGTCGTTATACGATAACACGTATATTGAGATGATGAAGACCATTTCGTTGACCAACACAGAAACAAGATTTTAAGAATTGTCTCAGCTTTATGATGAATATTACATATTTTGAAAAAGATAATTGATGCTTCAAAATGATCCCATGGGGCACTACGGTGGAGGGACTAAAGATTTTATAGAGACTGACGAATATTATTTTTTAGGTGGAATAGGGGTCTAGCTGGACAAAGCTTCTCTCCTTGACGAATGCTTGGTCCTATGTATGGGGATCAGAACGGCAGCCTCCACGACGTGTCACAGAGGATATTTGCTTGTAGTGATGCTCTTTCAGATTGCGTAGCTCAGCTGGATGATAAGGATAATAACTCGCTAGTTGCGAAACAAATGTACGTCTATTGATGATCAAGTTTAGTACAAATTAACTGGATTTGAAGCAAACGTAAATCTATTGATTGTCAGGTTTCGTATAAAATATCAAAGGGGTGTGAAACGCATGACGATTCGTTGAAGAAGGATCGGACGCGACCTATTCGGTTTCATTGAGGCAATTTTAAGTTTTCTTTAAAGTACTTTCAATTTGTCTGGAATTTATAACCTCTAATTTGTTCACTTTATATCGGTTTGCTTAACTCGATTTGATTTTAATTAACTGACTTTGTTTACTTTTCACTGACGTATTTTAAGACTGGAGAGTTTTACCAGTAAGCATTTGCCATTGAGGTACTACGAACTGGACCAAGTTGTCATTTACTCGGTTTGCACGTTCTTTTATACTAAAATTTGTCGAATGTTTACTGATTGTTTTTAAAACATGTTTAGATAATACGTATAATAATTATATTTGAAGATCAAGTATCAAGTTCACACTTTAGACTGAATGCTCTTTTTGTGAATAACATTACTAGTTTACAAGATAGAAGTGCAATGACAACCATTGGCAAAAATCTAAAATTGAAACTGTTGTAAAAGAATCTAAGGAAAGGTGCTGAGGATGTAAAGAAGAGTTGAACACTGATTTGGACGAAGGAGATGAAGAGCACGTTGGGTGTGACAACTGTCCTAAATGGTATTATGTAAAATGTACTGGGGTACTGGTTATCTCCATATCTGAGTTAAAACAAGAATTCTTTAAATGTGATTCGTGCTAGTTTCATTTAAATGTGTTATGGTAAAAGTGTTTGATGATATTTTTATATTTTGGTTTTATAACAAAATACGTGAATATTTGAAATATTTTAGATAAAAGTCTTATTAAATTGGTTTTTACAAAAAGTATTTTCATTAAGCGATGAAGTAATAATCTACCCAACATACGCCAAACCATACATGTCGACTATTGATATGCTTTTGGCCGACTATTAGGAAGAAAGTGACCGAGTGTTGGGTTTGCATGAAAAATCTTTCATATAAATTATAAATTTTAATTGGTTGCCAATAGATGCCACGTGTTCTGGATTCTGGTAATAGTGAGAGGGTGGCCTTGAAAGGCCACGCCACTTAGGCCCCCAGTGAACCTCCTGTGCGTCCTCCCTAGGTCAACCAATCCATCTAGGCCATCGCCCAGCCTAGTGTTGTAAAAAAGGCGGCGATGTTGCCCGAGTAGGCTGTTCTGAGAAAAGACATGGTTGGTTCTCGTTCTCCCAAAATGGATTCCCTTAAATTTGTCCTCCAGTTCACAACCTCTGCATACAGGTGTCTCACATAGTCTCGTTGTATAGAGATGTTTCCTTAGCTGGCAGTGTCCAGTCAGTACCCCCGCCAGCATATTTGTAAACAGGAGACGCGTCCGGCATAAGACGCGAGCCGAAGTAGAGTAGTATATAGCAGACGAGTTAGGCAAAACCGCTTGGTAAACGACAGACGTGTCAGTTGCAAAAATGTTTGCGGAATCAAGAACTGTATATAGCAGACGAGTGAGATGCATTTTTGCCTGAAACGTCTGTTAATTACTAAAACTTTTTAATAAGATATTTTGTGTTATTTTCAATATCTTGCGATAATTTAAAATACTTCTTGGTGTACTTACCAAAACCTAGAGGGTAGTGGATTATACTGGTAAAAATAGCAGTTTTCTTATTTTCCAAACATAAACTTCCTATTCTTTGTAAATACTAGACAAAAAATGCAAGTTCTAAATGCTACATATAAGTATGTATGTATTTGTTAAAGTAGGTAGTATACAAGTAAGTAGAACAGGGTTTTGGGTTTGAAACAAAACATACCTATTTTTTAGGACAAAACACTCTTTTTAGGACAAACACCCATAGGACAATAAAATAAATAAATAAAACTTTATGATTATGGATTAAAAGTCTCTAGGTAGGTAATTAATTTAAAAAAAGGACATTTTTGGGCAACTCATATACATATACAGGGTTGCTCAAAAGTTCGGAAAATAAAACACTAAAAAATTACAATGTTTCGACCATTTTTTGGGCAACCCAAAGTTAGTGTCGCTTCCTCTTAACTTCAAATGCGTTCTTCAACAATACATCAAGTTTCTTCACGAGTGAGCAGATTGCCTAAGTATTTCTTTAAATTTTCATGGGCACAGTTTTCAGAGAAATATCGCTTGGCTTCCTTTAGTTCATTTTCTGTTTTGGAATGTAAAATTTCCTTTCTTACTTTAGTTCATTTTCTGGTTTGGAATGTAAAATTTCCTTTAATAGTGAGTAATATTTTTGTGACAAATCTCGTGGTATTTCGTTTTTCGCCGTTAAAATCCATCTCAAGACTGCCTTCTTTATATGAAAAATGCATAAGAGCAATTTTGCTTCTGGCCAATGTTTTCTTAACACTGTCGGTCGAATTTTTTATGGCATTATTTCTAGCAATCCTTCAACTGCAAGAACAAATATATATATTTTTTGTCAATTAGCTTAAATGCATCCAACGGGTAATCCAATCAATATTCCTCGACTTTTTTTGTTTAGTTCCTGTTGATTTAACTTTTGTAGCCGTATTTAAATGACACTTATAAATACGTTTAAAAACATTCCTCGGTGCAATCGTGGGAACTTAGGAAATATAAGGAATAGGTCGATATAGAATATTTTAATAAATTGCCCCAAATATAACCGGAAAATTATCTTATACGATCAAATGAAAAAAACTGAAAAACTAGCGAGCTTTCATGAAATTAGCTATCCTCTGATTGTGTTTTGTAATCTTACCTACCTACTTATACCTATAATTAATCCAGATTTTCTTTACTAGCTAGTTTGCAAAGGATGTTGCCTTTGATGCTCTTATAATCATAATCATTTGGCAATTCATGCATTTTGCAATTTATTTCAAAAAACCTCTATGATAGATCACACAATTTCACAAATCAACCAAAAATTAGCAAATGCAAGTGCAGTGTAAAAACCTTTTTTGAATTCATTATTTTATCTTCTTTATTCATTATTTCACACAACGAATTTTAATTAAAAAAAAAACAGGAACTATTCAATTGTTGCTTTAAGAGGCTATGTAAACAGCAGACGTTTCAGGCAATCTTGGGCGGACTCGTCTTCTAAATATGAAATGTTTTTCGGGAATTGGCGGAATTAATCGAATGGATAACGCGTCTCCTGTTTACAAATATGCCCCCCGCCATGAGTCGTAGTTTCTTCCTTGACATACCCAAGTATGCCTTTGCCGCAGACTCATTAGGGTAGCTTAGTAGCTCCGTGGCCAGTCGACAGTTAGTTGTTCCGTCCTATCTTGCCCTAAAATCTTCATCGGTGATCTTTTTTTATCATAATGTTTGAACCGGCTGCCTTTCTAGCCAATTTATCCGCTAATTTGTTATCATCGCCATGTGCATGTCCTTTAAGTGAATTGTGGCATTCTAGTACTGACATGACTGTAGGTTTATATCTTTTCACTACCAGTAGTGCTTGTCTACTGTCCGTGTAGATTTTAATAGTCTTGTCCTCAGTATTCCTGCGAACAATCTCTTGCGGCTATGGTTATAGCAGCAAGTTCAGACTGAACTATGCTTGCGTGTCCCTCCATAGACCATATGAGTTCAATTCGCAAGCTTCGAGAGTAAATTCCACAGCCTGTTCCTTCCTGTATTTTTGAGCCATCCACGAAAATGTTAACCGCATCGGTTATAGGCTCATTTTTATTTGTACATCATATAGTTTGTAGTCTTCCGACTGCCCCTTCCCACAGGTGGCATCTAGTCTCCTCACATTCTATGTTGGGTTGCACACCAACAACTCCAACAAGCCTCAGCAATGTAGTCAGAGCCATCTTCCTTAGATAAATATCTGCCATGTATTGTCTGCATCCATGTTTGCCTACCAGTCAGTATTTAATGATATGGTGAAATAATTAAGTAGCAATGACGAAACAGAAATTATTTATGTTATTTTTTTCTTAAACCAGTCTGTTAAATGGCTGTCTATTGGCACTTTTACCCAATATAAAGTACAAAGTACTTTTTCGAACACCGACTAAACAAATGGCTGTCTACTTAACAACTAAAAGCTATTTATATGTCATTAAATTAGATACGAATTTTGCATAATTTATGGCTTCTTCGATTCGCAGATTCCAACAGACAGCATGCAAAATATCCTCCTGTATGGTAATTTAAATCAATGTCGCAGATGAGATTTATGCACACCCTCATGCGTGGCGCTATATATCGCATCGCGTGGCACCCTAAATGTGTGTGCGTGCACTGCGTATACCCTAAGTGCGTTCATTAAATGCCGGCGGTGTATTTGCTTATTAAAGCACCCCCTAAGCAAAGAGGAACTATTACTCGTACTGAAAACGTAGACTGTGAGCCATAAATTAATACTGAAAATCCGCACCAATAAGGGAGAAACGTATATATGTAGGCATATGATGTAAGGGTAATTCTCAAATAGTTTTAACATTTTGTTCCCTGAGAGTTTTTGGCGGTATGAGGGCAATCTCGGCAAATGGGACCCAAACTAACCCAAACTAACGATTTATATATTGAATGTAAAAAAATATCCAGACCAGCAACAGCAACAAGTGGAAAAAGAGTAAAAAATACAAAAACTTAAGAGTAAATAAACATTTCTAGGTATAACATTTAATCGACAATATATACATAAAAGCAGCTTTTTAGTATTTAGTCATTGCACCGTTGTTTTCAATTGTTTCTTGTAACTGATGCTGCGTTTATCTCCTCGTGTAGTTCTTCATTTCTTGGATGGAAGTTCCGTTTATACATGACCTTAATCATTTCTCCTCAGACGTTTTTCATTGGGTTGAAATTGAAGGCCAAGGCAAAACCTGAATGTTATTTTGTTGAAAGTAGTCTGTTACTATGCAGGCAGTATTAATAGGAGCATTACCTTGTTTGAAAATATAATGTTTACCGAATATGGCATCAACCGATGGTATCATAACGTCATCTAAGATGTTGCAAAGAGTTACAGCAGTTAGCCGCCCTTGTACAATTTGATAAAGTCCTGAGCCCCTAGCGCTAATCCAACCCCAAACATTTACAGAAAAGTTGTTGGTATATCTTTCGTCATACCTTGTGTTTATTGTCCTTTACACTTGGACTCGTCCATTGTTACATGATTGAAACATTTTCTCATCTGAAAAAACTACAAACTCTCACAGTTGGTTTTAATATTCATAGGCAAACTTTAGTCTATTTTGTTTGTTTAGTTCTATTAGATGTGTTTTGTTTCCAGAATACCTACACTTGCGTTCAGACCTCCGAATTCCTCTTCGAGCTGTAATTAAATACGCAGGAAAATGTGTTACTTCTTTAGCCTTAATAGCAGTCTCGAATGGGTTTCCCTCCCATAATTATTAATCTATATCCTCGTAATCGGTGGAAACTTTTGGACGAACAAAACCTGGGTTTCTCAGAATACTTCCATGCTTTTGAATTCTGAATTTACCTCTAACTTGCCTACAGTTTTCCTCATGGGAACCCAATCCCTTCATCGAGTGAATATGATCGAATTTTGCTCTGCTGTTAAGGGCATTTACTAAAAATTACATGACATTGAGTTTTAAGTTTGGCAGAAAATATTGTATAATAGACCAGGAGATTAAATTGTATTTTGTTGTACTACCTTTTTTAACGCAATATTGCATTCGTACATTTCCGGATTTTTTTACATTGTCAGTTACATACTTATATAATATAGAATACAGGCTCTAAAATTGATCCTTGTAGGACTCATTTTTAATACACCTGTGCTATATAGATGTGAATGTCAACTCCCGCTTCCGCCTACAATTAATACTCTGGAACTGAAACCTGACTATCAGTAGCTCAGGATCTCATTTAAAATAATACTGAATGGTCTCCAGCCCCAAGTCCAGATGATTAATTGCTGGAGATAATTTGAATAATAGCGGGCAACTAATCACCTGGATATATTCGGTTGCATTTAGGCGATTGATATCGTCAAATTTCATTAACATACGATGTACAGGGTGAGTATTTTATTATGGACCCATACCTTATCTCAGAAACTACAGACTTTTGAAAAATAACAAATTCAAAAGTTTTTAGGTTTAAATCAAACATTTAATTTATAAAATTTTCGTATATACAAGATCTTCATTATGTCGTCCGCCGACCTCGACTTTCCTATTTGAAATGGACACCCTATATAGTAATGTAATTTTAGATAGAGCTTTTAAAGGCGAGTGCCATGATATATAATACTATATCTCACTGACGCAAAGTTTGCCCACGGTTTCGACACCTTTTTTTCAACTTTTTTTCGTCGAAAACCGCGTGTCTCTTAACATTTTTATATTTTATTTCCTTATTTCGTTTTATAATACTTTTATAAGCTCTTTTTTATTATTATTTTTTTCTTATTTCGTTTGTACTACTTTTATTAACTTTCCGAACAATTGTTTACGTTGTTTTCAATTTTTTCCAATTTAAACAAAAATTGTTTTCTATTTCATTAAACAATTTTTTTCTTCCTATTTTTGCCATCCCCGACCTCGTAGCTGAACTCCTTCGCCTTTTTTTCGCCAAAAACCGCGTTTCTCTATCTTTTTTTTTGAAATTTTAACCTTCTAGCTATACTGGAACATGTTTAGTTTGGGTTAGTTTGAGTTAGTTTATGCTTAGTTAAAGGGGCGTTTCACTTTGATAAATGATAAACATTCTTTCCCACTTTACCTACGCTGTAAAAGTCTCATTTCAAAAAATAATACTTGCGCTAAAGTATTTTTTTAAATTAAATTATAAACAAAAACTACAAATTGAACAAGAACAACAATACAAAGGAAAATTGAGAAAAAACAACACTTAAATTAAAAGCTAAGTATATGTCCTTCATTTTGTATAAAGCCTGTCGTATAAACAACCTCTAAATGTTGGATGGTATTTGACACAAGATTGGTTTAATTTAAATATGCTATAGCCTCTCGGATACTTTGTTGAACTTCATTACGGGTAGTAGGTCTTTGCTTATAAAATATTTTATTTAATGTTCGCCACAAGAAAAGATCTAGTTGGGTAAGATCAGGAGTTCGAGGTGCCCATGAAAACGTTCCATTTTCATGTATCCATCGGTTGTAATGGTCATTTAGAAACTGGGTTATGTTGGCACCACCATCTTGCTGCCATATCATTTGGTCACGCTCTCAGGCCGGATTTGTTCTCTATTAATTAACGGTTATATTGAACTCTGCAACTGGTCCAGGTATCTTCTTGAAGGCAAGTTTTAATCGTAGAAGATTGGCCTATAATCCTTAATCGGTAAATCCGCATCAATGCGGGTGGATTATCTTCTCTACTTCTCTAACTCCAAAATCATTTTCCTATTTTCAGCACCTCAATAATACGTATTTGTTCGATTAAAAATTGGGGCCGGTGTTACAAAAATAGGCTCGTGCGTCAGTCCAAATTATATTACTAAACACATCTTCAGCAAAATGAATATCCATTAACGTGTTACAGAACACTAACTTTGTCACATTTACACAGTTAAAAATTTAATGATAGGCTTAACCGCATGCTGAAGTAGCAGAGTGAAACTGTATCGTTTCAAACGAACACCCGCTTTTTTGATTCGCCTTTTATACACCTCTTTCTTTCAAGTAGCATTTAATGCATGACAGAGTGATCTATCCATTGGCTGCGAAAAGTGTGTCGCATTTAGATAAAGTGCAATTTAAATTCTTTCACTTGCGGAGAATTTACTCAAATGTAATGTGTCATCAGATGCATGCTCATTAAGATACCAGGTAACAGAAAGTTCTACATCAGATTTCACTAGCCACGGATAAAAACATTACTAATATATTAATATATTCTAAAAACGATTATCCAGGATTATCAGGATTAACAATAGCCCAAAATGTTGGCAGTGAAGTGGTTAATGACTTAAGAACACGCTTCATATTGACTACTATCATAGGGAGCTAGAACTCCTAAATCATTTTCCATTATCAAAGTTGCGGTGCTCTCTTTATCATTAGAATTAATTATATTATGTTGCCGCGGCTTAGAAACAAGGCCGTTTCGTTACAGCAGAAAACTCACGAAGTATCATTAGCGGCGTCCAATAAATTATTGTTTCTTCAAACCGCCTTATGTTATTGTCTGATATAGAGGATCGAATTTTTGTCAGGTTCTGAGATATTCCTTAAGTAATATCTGGGCGTCACTGTTAAACGGATTAGGCTTTCCTAAAGTGTTGATTAACATCTGGATACTATCCGAAAGTTGACAGTTGTTTACAGGAAATCCCCTGCTACCTAAATGTCAAATTCATTTTACAAAGTTTAGCTCCCCAATTTCTGACAAAATAGATGATGGGCCCACTTTTCCTTTTAGGGGAGTTTTCCCCCCTACATTTATCTGAAAGCGTCATCTGTGGAACGTTAAACTTTGTAGCCGCTGTCGGAGTTTTTGAACCATTTCTTACACGGTCGTTCGTTTTTTCCATGTTCCTTTTATCATAGTTGAATCGACTCATAGCTAGAATGAAACTATACAGTTATGATCATCTACGTACCTAGTATTTGCCAGTACTATTACTTGGGGCGTTAATTTTTGATTGTGTCCTATTCGTATGACGATCACTGATATGGGCATTATTTAATATGATAGAAACACAACTGCTTCATCAAAATATTAAGAGCATCTTCGAAAGAGATATAAACTGTGATTTTCAAAGCTACCGGCCCAATATTTGTCACATTTGACGAATAGAGGCCCACAGCTCTATTTTGATGTACCAGTGTCCGTCAGTGTAATTATCTGATCGACAATTTTTTTTCTGTAACACTAAGCTAACTAGCATACTATAGTAGAATGAATCTACTTAAATACGGAAATGTCCAAAAAATTGTTTTAACACATAAGGTTTTTTTGTTACATTAAATAAACCACATTCATTTAATAGTTATTGAAAAAATTATTTTACCCTGCATATTGACTATATTTATAATTTATATTAAATTAACACCTAAGAGAAAAGTAAACATATTTATTTGGAACACACCAACTTATTTTTCCTTTTATGGGGGTCACAACTTCTCTCTTTAAAAACCAACATGGCTGGATCCCATCGCCTTTGGTACCGAATTTCCATTGTCCTGATATCTTGATGGAACCTTTCACCCTGCTCGTCGCTGACAGCGCCCAAACTCTCAGGAAAAAATGATAATTGGGAATAGAAAAAGTTAATTTTTAATGAGATTCGGCTACCAAGCGATTTGTATGAGTCTAAGAGTTCATTATATAGTTGCTCGTAGTTTGCATCCATATTGTTGCCTTAAAATCCCCTCACTGCACGTACGAATGACTTCCAAGTTTTGAGTTCTTTAATGGTGAGTTAATTTGTGGTCAAATAAAAATATCGTCTTTTAATTTAACGTCACTTAACTGGGGAAAGACTTTTGTTAGGTATTTAAATCCTTCATCCTCTTTATTTATAGCCTGCACAAAGACCTTCGTCAGTCCAAGTTTAATAGGAAGAGGAGGCAAAAGGACATTTTTTGGATCTACAAGGTGTACATACTGAACATTTTAAGAACTCGGTTGAAATTCACTCCTATTCGGCCATATTTTCGTTAACAATGTTCATTCACTGCACGACTGTCCCACAAATAAAGAAAACAGCGATATTTTGTAAATCCTCCCTGAAGTCGTACTAAAATTGCTATAACTTTTAAATCCCCACATAGCTGTCATTTGTATCGGTTACAGTTTATTTATCTAGAAGGATGCGCATATTTTCATAGGTTTCTTTCATTCAATGGGCAACAGGTATAGATGGTTTTAAATTCCCATTATCTAGAAACAGCTTTTAAACTATATTTCGATGAGTCTACTAACAAGCACTATTCACAGGGAGTATGTTCGCTATTGAGTTCTTACATTAAACCATCTATATCAGTACACCCACATAACGAATTTTCCATATTGTTAAATGCATTTATTTTCCTAAAAGTCGTAACTTTTGGTTTCTTTGGCTAGTAAGTTTCCCAACTTAAGACGGGACCCAAGAAACTCTGCTACTTGGAAAAGCCTAAATCACCTACTAAATCATTTAACTCACTTTGAAAAATCAAATGTGGTTCGGCGGAACTGGGACCTGTAGCAAAAGTGGGATCGGTACACTATTCTTCTAGCTGCCTGATGATGCGTTATTATCTCCAATATCTCCCAAAACAGTATCTTGCCATACTAAAGGCGCAATAATGGCAAGTCTACATTGTGAGGAACATGTCTTATGACAGAAGGCAAAGTCGGATATTATATCTTGCCTATCTCAACTTCAGTCTTTGTCACGCAAAGAAGCAATCGTCAACATGATTAATAGGTTCTCGCCATGCCATTGGAGCTGTAAAAGGCATATTTTTTTCTCTTCCCTTTCATCCACTGCACCAATGACACGCTAGAGCTGACACAGCATATATGGGGAAACCACTGCTTGTCCTGATCGCCGATTAAATCACCAAAATATATGAAATAGGCTTTTTTCACATTTTCAGAAACTGGCCTGGCTTGTGACTTCACCATAAGTTCCCCAAAAATATAACAAAACCTATCGGGAGAAATTGTGCAGTAACGCAACGGCGCAATTAACGTGACATTTTCTTAACTACAGAGAACCACTCAATTGGAAATTCAAAAGTAGACTTAATAAGAGAATAAGTTTACTGCTATAAACAATCCATTCTATGTTATATTTCTATTTTAAAATGAACCCTCGTAAAATTTACTGCCTGTCTGTTGGGGAAACACCCCAATATGTGTATTAACTTGGTGATAACACCATGTATGTTCGTAGTATGGTCAAGCCATCATTCAAACCCAAATAAATTTATTTCACCCCAGGTAAACAGCAATTTCAGTTACTCCTTAGTCCGAACCTGAATTATCTGTAGAATAGATTAGATTCCATTATACAAACAATCGCTGGAAACCAAGTTTTCACTCTTCGCCAAGAAAAACGTTTTTGATCGTTTTAATTTAATATATCTTTGTATCCGTCAATGTTGTGTAAACAATAAAATTCTAAACAAAGAAAGAACATGTTTCTTCCCTTTCAAATGCGTTCGCGTCCGCGCAATTCCCGCTCTACTCTCCCTGCCGCGCCGGTAGGAAAAAATAGTTTTAGTGCCTTCATCATCATCATCGTCATCACGTAGCCTCTCTTGTCCACTGCAGGACATAGGCCTCCTCAACGATTTCCATCTGGAACGGTCTTGCACTTCATTTATCCAGTTGTTTGATACTCGCTTAAGATCATCGGTCTACCGGGGTGGAGGACGTCCTCTGTTTCTATAAGCATCTTGTCTAGGTCACCATTCAATAATTTTCTTCGTCCATCTGTCATCTCCCTGTCTTGCCACGTGGCCCGCTCAACTCCATTTGAGATTTGTAATTCTTTCCACTACATCTGTGACTTTAGTTCTTTGTCGAATTACATGTTTGTTACCCTGTCTCTAAGGTCAAACCTAGCATAGAGCGCTCCATAGCGTGTTCATCAATTCGAAGTCTTTCAGTTAATTTTTTGGTGAGAGTATGGGTTTCTGCGCCATAAGTTATGACAGGAAGTACACATTGATTAAACACTTTTCTTTTAAGGAATGGTTGGAATGTCTGATTTAAATACGTAACGCAGTTTTCCATATGCGGCCCACTAAGGTAATTCGTCGGATAATCTTACATGTTTGGTTGTCGCGACTAATTTTTATCTCATGTCCTAGGTAAATACCTAGGATGTTATTTGTTCGATTAGCTTTCCATCTACTTCAATGTTTTGGTAAGTTACCAGGTTTGTCATAAATTGGGTTTTGGATGTGTTGATCCTTAATCCAGCCTGGGCAGATGTAGTTGTTAATTTCGCAAGAATTTCCTTAGCGTGGTCTATTCTGTCGGTAATTAAAATAATATCATCTGCGAAACGTAGGTGGTTTAGCATCTCTCCGTTGATATTTATTCCCATGTTGTTCCAGTCTATTCTTTTAAGTGCATTTCTAAAAGTGTTGTAAACAATTTTGGAGAGAATGTGTCTCCCTGTTTTACTCCACGCTCGATTTTAAAATTTTCTGCCTCTTCATGTAACTTGACACTTGCCTTTGCATTTTGATATATGTGGCTAATGAGTTCTGTATACCTATGATCCACCCGACAATCTGCCAGTGCCTTCATCATTTCGTAGTGCTTGATTGTGTCGAAGGCTTTGTGGTAATCCACAAAGACAAGAACGAGAGGTGTATTATACTCGACGCATTTCTCTACTAAAGACTTTACCACTTGTAGGTGATCATTTGTACCGAATTTTGCTCTGAAGCCAGCTTGCTATCTAGGCTGGTATAGTTCTAGTTTGGAATCAATACGTTTCGTGATTATTTTAGTGAACAGCTCATAGAGATGTGACAAAAGGCTAATGGGCCTGTAGTTTTGTAAGTTGATTATATTGCCTTTTTGTATATTAAGATAATTATGGCATTGTTCCAAGCTGTTGGTGTAGTCGCATTTATTAGGCATATA
>MU183234.1:42412-61157 GCA_016904865.1 Pissodes strobi | reverse complement strand
AAGAGTTGCAGAAAAAGCAATGTAACAAGGGAATTTGTGTGAACGAAAAATCAGTTAGTTGAATTTAAAAAAGTTGATTAAATTTAGTAAAGAAATAATGCAAATTAAGTCCTGCATTATTAAAGCACATAACACCTAAACATATAATACATGTTTCAATTCGCACCCTATGAATACAATCCCACCTACGTATGTTAATCCAGTTCGCTAATTAAAGTGGCCAATTATAAAGTTTTTGCACCGAATTGTGAAATATGCTGATGGAGATTTGGTATTTGTTTTCATTACGTGGGTGTTCTTTGTGTTCTAGAGCTGTTTCGTCGTTATATTATTACGTTGTATTAGACATTGTGTTCATGTGTTTTGTTACTACCGATATAGTGGCGTAGGAAGGTTCGTGGTGTGTTATTATTAGTAGTAACTCCGGTGTTATAAAGTTATAGTGTATTTGTGAGTTTTTAAACTAAATTCAATTCATCATATCCATATTTGTGCTGGTGAGGACATACAGCTTGGCCGATTACTTGTTTTTTTATGACCTTGTTAATCCTTGAATGCATAGCTCTACGAATGTATGCTTTTACCTGGGGCCTAACAAGTCCGTATAAGTTCCGTATATTTTTTATTATTCAATATGGTATTGTATTTAAAAGAAACTCAGTTTATAATGCTAGTTTATAATGTGATAATCAAATAATAATTAAATCCAGAAAATAAATCTTACAATTCAAAATAAAATGTAATAAAAACTACAATAAATACCAAATATACGATTTATTAAAACATGTAATAATTTTTTTGCTATGCCCATTATGATTATTCTTTCCGCATTGTGCACATATCATTTTACTTTTGCGGTCGATATTGGAAGGAGACACTTTTTTTTCTTGAACATTGTCATGCGAAGGTCCAGGGACTTCGATAAAGGGTTTCAAGCATTCCACAACAGCACGTCGAAGGCTGGGATTTGATAATCGTTTTATCATATGTGGTAGGACTAATTTCCTCGCCACTTCTTTCAAAAAATCCTTCGTGCATGTTTAACACTTTTTGATAGTCTGAATATTCTTTTGTATACACTATAAAATATGCAGTTAGGGCAGCAATGTGATCCATATTGTAAAAAAGTGCCATTGCCAGCTCTTTGTTTATCTTTTGCAAGGGTAATTTGCTACCTTCTGATCCATAATATCCACCCGCCTTTTGGTTTTTTTTTGTATTCAAATATTATTTCATGTTTCCTTTTGCCTTTTTGTAGGGTTACTTTTTCATGGTGCATTGTGCTCAGCAAAGTTGCCGACTTGTTTTTCTTTGGAACATAACTGACCATTTTTAAATTGTTTCTGAAGCAAAAGATTAACAAAAACATTTCTTTGTCTTTAGATGATTTTGGCTCTAATTGAATATCTTTCTTATTTTGACGTAAAGTTCCGACGACGGAAATATTTGTTTCCAACAGATATGTGGCCAATGGCACGCTTGTAATGAAATTGTCTACAGTAAAGCTTAAACCTGTATTATGAATATTTTGTACTCAATTCTTTACAATATCAAATGCTAAGTTTGTGTGCACGTCTTTTCCTGGTGGGCGATCAATATTAATAATACCATTAATAGCATATCCAGAAGGAGATTCGCACATCCACAATATTTTAGCTCATAATTCGCTGGCTTACTTGGCATGTATTGTATAAATTTGCCTAATCCTCTATAAGTTGTTCATCAATGGTAACGTTCTGCTCAGGAATTAATTTCATTGTGCAGTTTTTCACAAACATTTGCCAAATGTGTGATATTGCAACACGTTTTTCTTATTAAAGTTAGTAAGCAGGTAAAGATTTTAATTTAAAAACAATCAAGTCTAACACCGGAGAGTCGTGTTTGCAATGCCCGGCTCCGGGAGTGGAGTCGTAAAGCGCCACCACTTCTTCTCAACTAAGCTGGAAAAGCTCCGCTGGTGTTGTACGGGGTTGTTAGGCACGCTTATCAAACAAAGAAACTCAATCTTAACTTAACAACAAGATACAATCTAAATTTACGGATCAATTTATTAACTTCTAGGTTTTTCTCAACAGCAACAATCCTACAGTAAAACTTTAGAATTGAAAGGCAAAGGAATGTCAAAAGACTATTAAGTAATTAATAATTATGGTACAATATGATGATTGTAAGGTGACCAATTCTGTTGGTAACTCGGTACTGTATGCCTTACAACTAAATGCTCTAAACACTACAATCCGAAGTGATCACTTTGGTTTACCTAAGCTTATTACATATACGTATGCGTGCGCTGGTAGCTGCACCAATTATAAATGTAGCGATAATAATATGTATTGATAAATTCCACAATAATTACATCAATCGGCCTGATAAACGAATGAATAAATGAAGAATAAAATTATTGAAAGCTATCTTAATGCTTGGCTGTCAATGTTTGATTTGTATTGATAGATTAAAAGCGATTATATGAATCGGTAAGAAAAATAAATGAATAAGTAAAATTAATCTATCTTAAAGCTTGGTCGACAAGATTAAAATGATTTAATAAAGCTTAGATACCCCTTAGCGCCCGGTGGTAAAATTGGCCCGGACATAAAGTCTGTAGCCCGGTGATAGAACCCTGTAATAACCCAATACGAATTAGACGAAGCCCCTTATTTCAATTAAAAAACTATAGCCCCCCTTGCATAACTATATTTTCTTTATAAAACAGATCCCCCCAAAAATGATCAATGATTTTTCAATGACCATCAGCAAATAAAAGAAATACTAAGGTACAGACAACTTGAATATAAAAAAGAGATAGGTATGATTCACCCCTAAAAAAATAAACTCTCCTGTTTAATGTGACTAAAGTCACATTAAAATAAAAATTCAGATATGATAAAAGGGAATAGATAAAATAACTCATGGAATGCAAAGCAAATGGTGGTTAATGTAAAAAAGGTTAACACAGATAAGGCAATTAAATCGTTAATTTAGACAAAAAAAAACTGTAGCAATAATTACCTCGCTTGTGTTGGAGGGTTGCTGGAGTATCAACTGCCTCGGTTTTGTAAGATGAGCTCGGAAAGCCTCTAGCAATAATGGAAAAAAAGCCATTAGCATCATGGCGTCCACGTGTTTCACAAGCAATAGAAAAAAATTAATCCCAGGAAAAAAGCTTACCCAGCGGTGTATTTAAATCCCAATAAATCGGTCGTGTCAAAACACAAACTAAAAATTCAACACAATATCCCCAAGAAGGGTAGTATAAAATGCAATACTAAAAGCTGAGTCACTATAACTGCACTAAAGCAAAAACCCTCCTTGCTCCTTTATCACCGAAGGGTATTTCTAGAAGAACGAGATCATTGGTTTTAGTCCATTTGCCTTTTTCCACTGCCACGGAATTAGAGAACTAACGTCAGATCAGAAAAAAGGTAGGGCCGTGAAATGCTTCACAAATCGATACGAGGGATAATCCTAAGATAATAAATAACTTGGTTCTCGTTTTTGATGGTTGTAAAACGACGGTGGAAGCCACAATTAATGAGCCGAAATTAAATTGTTCAGGAAATACTAGAAAATATTCCCCAGCAAAATGATAAACTCTTAAAAATCTAAATCGGCAGCAGCAATTATGGCAAATAGCCCATTCCTACTACCCAGTGCCACCAACAGTACCAACCGAATATTGCTAATATTGCAGCATGCCGCGTGGAAAGACAAATATCAGAGGTCCCAAAAAGTTATCAGAGTTTATCAAAAGTTATGAAATATTTAAACCGAAAATAAAATATGAATTTAACGGATTTAATGAGACTTTACAATAGGCCTTATTAACCTTATATATACCTATTCTTAAAAATATAGAACGGTTTGCTGGCCGTTCTACGGTAATGTTATATACATTAAGTAAAGTTATACCAATAACATAGTATCCTATTTTAGTAATTTGATCAAACCTAAGCGATCTGTGGTTCGCTTATCAACTAAAATAAATACAGTCACAAAGTGCCTGAGGGCTAGAAAGGGATGGTCAAAATAGCTACTCAAGGTCACAACAGTGTTATAAAATCTAATACAAATATATCATTAACCTATATGTAGAATAAAATTAATTTACATTAATAAATGGGGCAACCTTAAGTTTATTGACAACAAATCGAATCAATAAATTTAGAATTAATTAACCAAAAAGGTCAAAACTCAATAATTCTTACCGAAAAATAAAGCATCTTTTCTTGCCAAATGCAGCATATTAAATGAATTTTAAAATCTTTTACACTGGCCAAATCAGAATGGTACAATATCATAGGAAGTCTTGCGGCTCTAGTGAGCTTGTTATCAAATCCATGAAACCTTGTTATTTCTTTAAACCTGAACACTGACATTGTTGTCTTATACAAAGGATTCACAAATTCCACGCCAAAAAGATCTCTTATTGGGAGATCCCAACTGTGCTCAACACTTGCTCGCAATATTAATCCCAAAAAGGCACATACCTCGTCGATATCAAGTTTTTTCCATTATTTCTTCTTGGAAGAATACACTCGTTTACCTTCTATATTAGTGCAATAAACAATTTCTTCCAATTTTTTGTGAAAAGAACAATTTGAATGCTGCTGCGGGACTAGAAGCCATATGCTTTTTTGGCAAGCCAGGTTGTCGACGAAAAATTGTATGTGTCCTTGATACTGATGGAGGATGATAGTTCCACTCCAATCCACTTAAGGACACATACAGAGCTCTAGAAGAGGGTGGCATAGTGTTTGTTGTAGAAGTATTCAAAACATCATCAATCACTGCTTTCCCCTGAAGGTAAATCATTTCTTAGCTCCAGGCACTGCTGCAATGTGTCTTCAAAGTTTTTATCGCCCAATCGAGCGTTCTTTTTGGTAGCATACTGTTTATATACACAAAACAAGAGATATTTTAAGAAAATTTTTTTGGAAACAGATATATAACCAAAAATGCAGATCAGGCAGTGCCGAACACTGTCAGAACGTAAACAAACCGATTTATATCCGAGCACGTATTTAGATTATTGGCTCGAGCTACAAGTCGAATCTTGTTCCTATTTTTATCAGGCCTTGCCTTGGACGTAGACGATGTGGATGTACTGGAGTTTGTGAGAGGGCAGAATCTGGGTTAGGGATGTACTTGTGTAAAGATAAGAACTAAAAGAAAGAAAAGTATGTAAGCCCCTTCAAACTGATTGTGCCAAGGGCTAGAAGGGAGGAATATCTGTGTGAGAACCTGTGGCCAACCATTTTCTGAATATTCAGCGCCTAGAGGTGATAAAACCAAAAGTGTATTCACAGATGCCAGGAAATAAAGTCTGAAGATCTTTCATATTAACATTAGATCATTAAGAAATAAAGTCCCTTTACTTAAAGCATTCTTGGTTGACAAGGATTGTGACATGCTCTGTGTAACCGAGCACTGGCTCATTGCACAGGAAATGGAAAATTCAATAATTTGTGGTTATTCCCTGGTAGGATGTTCAACCAGAGAACAACTTAATAGTGGCAGCACTGCTATTTTTCCAAGAAATTTTTTTGTACAAATTTTAAGAAATAAAATGTCCCTGTGAAGAAAAATTTACTGAATGTTTGTGTGTATATTTTGATAATTTAGATTTATATATTTTAGCACTCTACAGATCACCTTCTGGGAATTTTGATACTTTTTTGTCTGAAATAGAGAGAACTTTAAGTAATTTCAAGCGGAGGTCAAGTTGTATAGTAGCTGGAGACTTCAACGTACACTTTGGTAGGAGGGACAATGACACCCTGAGTCTTGGTAAGTTATAACCTAAAACAAACAATCAGTGAAGCAACAAGAGATGGCAACTGCCTGGATAATATTTTTGTAAATTTTGAATCCGGTATGGTGGCTTCAGAAGTTCTTGAAACAGATCAAATCAAATCAAAAGAAAATATGTGACGCGCTCTGATCAGAGTTTTAACGTGTCATAATTTGGTGATATATAAAATGGGACTTTTGACCGGGAATACAAGGGCTTCAAATGTATCTATAAAGATGCCACATGTAAAGCAAATATAGAGGCAACTTACAAAATTCCCCTAGAGCAATGTGGAGGATTATCAACCAATATAGATAAAAGTAAGGATCAGGATTATAATATTACCTCTGGTGATTTTAACGGATATTTCACGAATATAGCTAGCAACCTAATAAAAAATATCCCTTTCTCAAAGATTAATCCTTTACATACCCTCTCTAAACTCAAGAGATCTGACAAAACTTTTAATTTCTCAGAAGTAACATTTAACGAGGTACGGGGTGTTATTGATAATATTAAGAATAAAAATAGTTGTGATATTTATAACATTAATATAAAATTGGTGAAAACTGTTGAAAACATTATCATTGTTCCTCTGACAAAGCTTATAAACAAGTGTATTGTTGAAGAACTTTTCCCGCAGCTCTAAAACGGGCAATAATAATTATCCCACTGCATCAGAACGGGGAGACGGGGTGCCGGATAACTATGCTATAGATGCCATACCGCGTCTATAGTTCTCCAATTATATCTAAGATCTTTGAAAAATGTTTAACAGCACAGTTTGTCACGCTTCTGGGAGATGGAAACTGTCTCAGAAAGCCAATTTGGCTTTAGAAAAGAAAGAAAAACTGTCTTGGGACTATTGGAATTACTCTCTGGCATTCTGCACGGTTTGGGCAACCTTCAGTATGGATAGTAACATTCTCCTTAAAAACTCAGTTATTATAATGTAACCAACCCTGGTATTAGACTTTTGGAATCCTACCTTAGAGACAGAGTCCAGTATGTCAGGCTGAATGATTCTGTCAGCAAGCAGTGTGTTGAACATCGGGGTCGTTCAGGGCTCAGTACTTGGTCCACTTCTATTCTTAGTTTATATTAATGATCTTCCCTTGGTGGATCGAGAGAGTAGTTAT
This sequence comes from Pissodes strobi, assembly GCA_016904865.1. Taxonomy (NCBI): domain Eukaryota; kingdom Metazoa; phylum Arthropoda; class Insecta; order Coleoptera; family Curculionidae; genus Pissodes; species Pissodes strobi. The sequence goes on along the minus strand of MU183234.1, from coordinate 54,227 downwards.
ACACTGTTTGCTGACGATACAACAATCATGGTCTGTGAGAGTTCACTGGAGTTATCTCTGCAACAATCACATCTAACCTGTGTGATTGCTGAAGAATGCTTTGCGGCTAACAAGCTATGGCTAAAGGCGGAAAAGACAAACAAGATGGTGTTTGCTTTGAGACACCTGGGGGACTCAAATACTGCACCTAACTTGAAATTCTTGGGGTCAACTTTGACCCAGTGCTTTTGTGGAATGAACACGTAGATAATCTGGTGAGTCAACTTGCAAAAAACATATACTTACTACGAAATCAGAGTGCTTTACGTACGGCCTACTATGCGAGAGTGGATCCCGCATGTCTTATACCGTTCTAGTCTGGACGCATGCTCCCAAAGGTCTCGAATTTTTGAACTTTACAGGGTCATTATAGTTGTGGCAAGACTGGGATATAGGCAGGATTGTATTTGGGGTACTTACCTTTCCATCATTGTTTGTTTTAGAAAATTTACTCTATATGTTGAGACACATCAGGACATATATCTTTCGAGACGCAGGATGGATGCTGTTACGCTTTATAACAGGTTAAAGTGATGCCAAACTGGGATTAGGTACTGGGCTGTCAGGTTCTGGAATAACCTCTTCTTACGGATGAGATTACTCCCGTTTTTTAACGTTAAAAAAAGAATTAAGGATTTGTTGAATACTAAATCATTCTATTTATTTGATGAGGAATTTTTAAATCGTAAATTTTAACAATGTTTTGCGTCATTGTATTTTATTTGTATGTTTATTGTAGTTTATAAAACTCATGTAATAATTTTATATTGCCGAATTTTGGTGTGACGTATGCAAGTGTGAATATTAGCATGAATAATAAATTAGTATTATTATTCTTATTATTAATATTATTATTATTGTTACAATTCGCGACAACATATTTTATACAAGAAACAACAGCGAGCTTTGTAAGCTCGGGATGTGTGAAAATCGCATTGTAGATTAAAATTAAATAATATTCTTATATTATGTGAAGAAAATAAATAATAAAAAATATAGGGTTGAGGATATCAAAAAGCCACGATAAAAAAATACAAAAAATAAAGGAAATATACTCACCTGAATCTATGTATCCAAGGATTAATCTACATGCCTCAAAGGTGTGTATGTGTTTAAAACAACCGCCTGGATGGTTACTTGTTTATTTACCACAAACCACCCATCTTCTCTTTGGTTTTGGAAAAAACATCCTATTTGATTTGTAAATGGGTAACAGTTTTGTATTATTCAGTATAATGGTTATCGACTTTAGTATATTATTTATTTGAAGGAGGCTATTTCAATTGAAATTGGATTTTTTAATGTAGACCTCTCCCCCGTTTTGAAAGAAAACCCAAACCGTAGCCAATGCAAACACTATGAGCAGCAGCAAAAAGTTTTAGACCACTGAAGTTATTAGAAAAAATTTAAATCCAATACAATCCCAGTTTTCCAAATATTTTTTTGCAGTATAAGACTTGCTATGAATAAAAATTTTAAATATTTCAAAAACTAACTTAATGCTAACCGTAATATTGAGATGTTTGTCCATCTGAAATGTGATAATTATTCAGGCTTCACTCGCAGCGAATATAAATTGCAATGAAATGATCCCAAAATATAATTCTGTCTTTTATATTAGATGTAAGGGAATGCCCCATATAAATCTGTCGGTTATCCCTATCGTCACGTACGTAAATTGCGAGGGGTGCTTTTTCCCCTCTTTGACTTTTATCAAGCTATATCCACTGAATACGTAGATAAAGAGTCAGTAAAAGTAAGGTTAGACGGGATTTATTTCTAATTATTAAGCAATTAAAATTTTAGATAAAAGAATCCAATTATTTATTAATATACATTTTTAACACTCATAATGCAAACATTGATTATATTTTGGTAATATTGTTTGTTATACATTATTTGTAAATACATAGATCATAATCCAAGCCGTAAGCATGCATTCTAACGGGTGTGTATATATTTATATTTGAAAATTAAATAAAAAAAAAGCTAGCTAATAATCAATTATTTAAAAATTATCAGCTCCCAATAATTATACTTACAATTTTAAAAATCAATCAATCATTGTAATGTACAGAATGATCGCTTAAGCAGTAGCTACTCACAATTATTGCAAGATATGTTTATAAATATAAATACTAAAACTTTGGTATTTTGGTGATCTGTATATTTGAATTGTCCCCATTGGAAATGATGAAGAGTCCAAATATATTGAAGAAACCCGAAAAAATGTGCAAACGAAACAGTAGAAAATATAGTGAATTTTACAAAATGAAAAGAAACTACCATCAAAGCGAAATGATGGTAAAAATACTCCAAAACATTAAATGATCAATGATCAGTCATGAAAACCTGAATATATAATAATGAAACGATAACACTTTTCTGCATTTTTATCACTCCCTCGTATTTTTTATGTCTATTTTAATGTGCTGATTTCAAATAAGACTTCGATTTTTACCAATCATCCGTAAGTGCTTAGAGAAGAAAAGAATATAAAAAACGAGAAAACCAAGCAATACAAAATATAGTGAGTATTACAAAATGATGATGATAATACCCAAACACATTAAATGATTAATGATCAGTCATGAAAACGTGAATATATAATAAAAATAAATCATGTGTGCAATTCACACGCGATAGAAGTGAAACCTTCATAAAACTACTCAAAAATGACAACAGCACGTGGTGTTCCCTAGCAGTTACCCATCCAAGTACTAACTACGTCCGACGTTGCTTAACTTCAGTGATCGGACGGGAACTACTTTTTACTTTTAACAAACATGTAACAACTGTATAACTGTGTTCTATCTCATTCTCTCGCATCCGATAGATATATGTGTTCGTCTCTTCTTAGTGTCGTTTCTTCGTCTCCGTTTTATCGGGTCCTAAATTACACTCAACGGTGCTAACGATCCTCAACCATATCGTTCGAGAGCGGGGACAGAAAATCTGAAACCGGCGCAGTGAACAGTTTATGTTGTGAATGGTTTTTCTTTTATGATGCAAGGTGCTGTTACAGGTCAGTAAAATGAGATTTATAATATTGTTATTAGCATAATATGTACAAGTATTGCTTTTATTTTTATAAATAGTTCATATTGGATGATATAACATGTATATGTATTTATTGAAATCGTTTAATGCTGTGGACAACGCCGCTTTAAATGAAAACAAAAACAAATTATTTCCTGTCTTTTCGTGCTGGGATTTTAGTTTTAGTATGACTGAGATTGCAAGTAAGAGCCTTGGTGAATCTACTAACATTTTTCTGATAAAGGATCATTCTAGAGATATGAGCTCATGTGCTGATCGCAGTCCTTGAGGTTTCTCTGGACATTGAACAGACTTTTGTGGTGGTGTGCACTGGGGGCTGTAAAGGTATAACTGACAGTGCCTATTTACCTCCAAGATCTCCTTCAAATGCGTACAAAAAGTTGGTCGAGAGCATTGATGCTATGTTGGGGTCTGGAACCTTCGGCAACATGCACTAAAACAGAGCTTTATCCACAATACCGAAACAGAATTTTTGCACTCGACGCGCGTTTCGCTAACCATGTTAGCATCATCAGGAGATGATTAAGACTGATGCTGTCATTGGGGAGCTACCAGGTCTAAGGCTAACAATCGTAGGTGACTTCAATCCCCCTAACGCACAATGGTCTGGTGACGACATGGGTTCTACAGCGCTTTCCATGGTAAGTGTTTCTGCTCTAGAGGCGCAGCGCACTGAGGTTCTGTCTGCTGTGTGTGCATTCCATAACCTCACACAAAGTAACTCAATTAAAAACATACACTTTTGTTTTCACCCAGGTTCCCAACATAAGTGCACAGCAAGCTGGGGAACCACAGTTGCCGGTTGTCTACCATCCGCCACTGAAAGTGCCATTAGATCTTACCATTAATCATTTCAATGACACAGGCTTGCACGGAGAAGGAGTATATAGTGAATAATTCGGATTTTAAAAAATATCAATGAATTTTTATCTCATATTGACTGAACCTGAACAGGTCTCTGGATTTTATGATTGATCAATATTATAACTTTTTGTATCAAGCAAAAGAATTGTTTGTACCTTTTCAAAAAAAAAAGAAATGCATTCTAAATGGAAACAGAGTGATTTGCACTCGGACTATCTGGAATTTTCTAGATTGAGGGACTGGCTATAAGAGGCTTTCTCATGAGTGCTATAGAATATCGATTGCACTGAGGATAGCATTATTACCAACTCAAAATCTTTTTGGATTTTTTTTAACGCTAAGCGTAAAACTGATAATTTTCCATATGAAATGTCTTATAATGACCTAAAATCCAATATCTTGCTATTGCAAATAGTTTTGCAGCTTTTTTTTTCATCTGCTTATTGTGATACACAATGCAATATGCCGGACCAAGTTTCAGGCAACTAATGTAAATATTTCTAGTATTGGTATTAAGATTTAAGACATCTATGATAAGCTGAGTTCTTTGGATTGTAGCTGTGGTCCTGGACCACATGGTGTACCACCTACTTTACTTCGTTATTGTAGTTTTGTCCCTGCAAGACCCCTTTTTCAAATATTCAATCTATCGCTAAGCACTGGTAATCTGCCTTCTGTTTGAAAATCAAGTTTTATCAAACCAATTCATAAATCCTGTAATAAGGCCGATGTTAAGAACTATAAACATGCGAGCATTTTAAATGTAATGCCCAAGCTCTTTGAAAACATCTTAGCTGAATATCTAGACCCTCCGTTGGATTGCTTGATTATTGATGAACAGTTTGGCTCAGTGTATAAAAAATCAACTCAACTTAACTTGATCTCATATGTTGATTATCTGTTGGAGCCCTTGGAGTGTGGCGGCCAAGTTCATTCTATCTACACGGATTTCGACATAGTTAACCATGGGCTTTTATTGCAAGCTTAAGACAAGAGGAATCAGCGACCGAGTGCTTGATTGGTTTCAGAATTATTTGCAGGATGGGGTGCAGATTGTAAGGGTTCAGGGCTTCAGGTCAAAGTCTATCAGGACGATATCTGGTGCACATTGTTGACTTGTTCGTAAACGACATCCGTTCTTGTTTTGCATCCTCTAACTTTTTATTGTTCGCAGATGATTCGAAGCTATTTTCGAGGGTTGGGTCCCCGGAAGTCTGTGTTCTTTTGCAGTCAAACTTGAACAGACTAGCCAACTCAATAAAAGGGAGCTAAACACCTCCAAGTGTCACCTAATGACTTCTTCTAGATCTCGTAATCCTTTAATTTTTCAGTACAAAATTCGGGACACTGCATTAAATCATGTGAAATCCATACGAGACCTTGTGAGGGAAACCGCTTATTTGAAATATTATTTCCTTAGACTTTATACATTCAGTTTTAGAACACCCTATTTACCTATATGTAAAGAAAAAAGAAAATAAAAACAAATCATAAATTGTAGTCGGGTTTTGCGAGGTTCTTTTCTATGAGATCCTCAACCGTATCATTCGAGAGCGGGGACAGGAAATCTGAAACCGGCGCAGTGAACAGTTTATGTTGTGAATGGATATTCTTTAATGATGTAAGGTGCTGTTACAGGTCAGTAAAATGAAATTTATAATATTGTTATTAGCATAATGTGTACAAGTATTGCTTTCATTTTTATGAATAGTTCATATTGGATGGTATAACATGTGTATGCATTTAGTGAAATCGTTTTGCTGTGCACAACGCTGCTTTAAATGAAAACTTGAACAAATTATTTCCTGTCTTTTTGTGCTGCGATTTCAGTTTTAGCATGACTGAGATTGCAAGTAAGAGCCTTGGTGAATCTGCTATCATTTTTCTCCCCTGATTGGGCGAATATCCTAGCTATAAATGATAAAGGACCATTTTAGAAATATTAGCTGAAATTTCAACGATTAGCTGAGTAGCCTGCCGCACTAAGGGACCTCAGTACCTGCTGGCGACGTCTGCCTAACTAATACCAAACTCTTCAGTTTTAAATGTATTGTCACAAGTGTTGAACAACAAATTTTGGCACGGGGTCAGTAACTTAATTTTTATTAAACTAATAAATGTGGCCCAGCATGGTTCGGTTTCTGGAATTATTATCGAGGTTTTCTCTGCCATGCTTTTTTCCCTCGTGGATTCCAGGCTGAGTATGGCACGATTTCTCTTTTATTAATAAAGTAGGTGTATTACAAATTTGTGGTTTGCTTCACATACCACACCTTATTTCTCAAATTTCCCTACTTTTGTTCAAGTCAGGCGCATTCTGAGTAAGTAAAATTGTGCAAGGTACATTTATAACACAGCGTAGGCATTTATTGTTTTTGTTAATCTGTTTTGACATTCATTGGCACAACAACAAAGCACAACTTATCTCATTTAACCTTGTTGAACCGACCCGGGTATGTTATACTACACTTGGTATTTTATTGGATTCCTCATATTCGGGAAATAAAATCAAAGGCGCTAAGAACGTTGGAATTTGTGTTGCGATTAGCGCAGAATCTCCATAACCCATTATCTCGCAGGCTTTCTTACTATTCATTGGTACGCTCCCATTTGGAATATGCATCTGGAACCCTTCTCATGGAGTATATATTACGAGCCTTGAGAGTGTTCAGCACAGGTTCCTGCGTCAGGTCTCATTTATAACTTTTCTTGCTTATAGGACTTATGTGGAACTTCAATCATATTTGGGTATACTATCTCTCGAATCACACCGCAAGCATCGGGATCTGAAGTTGCTTTATAAAATTTTCAACAATCTTAGCCATAACCCACATCTTTTAGCAAAAGTACCCTTATTTGCTCCTGCCAGGACCACGCGTTCTAGTTACACCTCTTACCAGAATTTTAGCTGTACCAATTACGGGTTGAACTCATTTCTGTCACGGTCCATTAGGTTGGCCAACTCCCATAATGATTTAGACTTTTTCTCGCCTCCTCAAGAATTTTATGCTAAACAGTTATAGGGTTGGATGTGTTTTGTGTACCCCTGGTCATTTGTTGTTTTATTGTCAATTATTATCTCATAGTTTTATACGTCTGTGTTATGAATTGTATTATTGTAAGTATATTGTTATAATGGTTTTCGATCCGTGAATGAATGAATGAATAATTTATAGAGAGTAGATGTTGGTATTTATTTTTGGAAACCGTGTTTAGTATACCACTAGTCATTCGTTTATTTATTGTCATTTATGGTAATTTGTAATCTCATAGTTTTATACTCTTTTAATTTTATATGTTATAATGGGTTTCGACCCGTGGATAAACAAATAAATAAATATATAAAAAGCGCCAAAACCAAACCATAGAAAATATAGTCAATTTTACAAAATTAAAAGAAACTAAGGCACAATTTGTTCACAAACTAAACATTATTTTGGAGTTAAAAAGAGTATATGTATTCGCTGGTTTCGTTTCGCGTTGAGGATCCAACCATAGTCCGAATATATTTGGGGTCTAGTTTCCACTGTAACGCTTTTCCATTTGAGCAAATTTCTGGTGAAATCTTTTTCCGTGTTCATCTGAAACTGCACCTAAGTTTTCAGGAAAGAATCCCAAATGCGAGTAAAGAAAATGCAGCTTAGGTAAAATGATGTAGGTAACCTAATTCCTTGTAAGATTGGTTAAATTCTTCAACTGGTTCTGTATATTTCTCCGTTTTTTTATTTTCTAGGGAATTGCTATAGACATTTTTGAAAGCAGTCGAGGCCCAATTTTCTTTTTTAAGAAGAGCAGTTTCAAAGTTATCTTTGTTGAAAAATTCTCGTATTTCCGGACCAACGAACATGCCTTCTTTAAGCTCTGCCTCACTTATACGTGAGAACTTCTCTGTTAAATAAAGAAAAGCACTATCTTTTCTTCTAACGGCTGTAACAAAAAAAATTATAAGCACCAGTTTTATGTGCAGAGGCAGGAAATAGGTTATATGCTGCTTAACTAAGGGTCCGTTAAAGACGTTTTTCAGATCTGGCACAATGGCTTCACGTTTCGGCCATTTTTTAACTACATAATATTGGTTTCTGGCTTCGCAGTATTCTTATTATGCATACAGTCTTCAAACATATGAAATGTTTCTAAATTATTTCGGTCAAGAATAAATCGTTATAATATTATGTGACTTCTTGAATAAAACAATGTTCAGTTAATGTCTAGATTTCACATTTTGTAGGTTAGACTTATCAGTTTAAATTATTTTTGTTTAAGCATAAAATATTAATAGGCGATATCTATTTTTAAAAAGCAAAACAAAATACGTAAGGCAATACTTTTAAAATCAGTTCAGCTTGCTCTATCGGTCCTACTTCGTTGTCACTTTCAATTATTCGGCAATCATGCCGAAACTTATTGCAAAAATATATGCGCTTTTTATCACAACGAAAACAGATGCTTGTGGGGGATTTAATCATTATGGACCCATATTAATCAAATGTACGCCAAAAGCCTTAACATCACATTGTATATTAAAAAAAAAACTCTCTGTTCTCTTCGCGGCAATACGAAAAGGCTGTCATAGGTTACAACGCAGTTATGCCATCGAATTATCTATTTTTGTACTGTTGCCGTCACCATTCTACTTTAGGGTCTAGTAGGACTAACAGATGAACCAATCATTGAAGGGTTCTCTGGAACATTAGAAGGAACCCCAAACTGAACTTCTGGTCGTGAAATCATAATACTACTTGAAGAATTCAATGCCAGAATGCTGCTATTTTATATTCTACAACAAACTCTAATTTGTTAGCTTAAGTTTAATTTTAACTTTAACTTGTAATGTATAAATTGGAACGAAACAATTCTGTAATGTACATGAATGAATAAATAAATAAAAAATAAATAAGTAATGCAATACATTTTATTTCTTGCACAGTTTCGAGAAGACTTCCTGCTATGAATTTCACGAAGGTGATGGTATATGCATATGCATTAATACCTACCTGTACGTTGATGTAGTCTCCTCTTAAGGGGATTACTATACTACATTTGGAGGTGCAAAATTTGCAAACTCGAGACCAATCTGCCTATCATACGGTCAAACAATTTTAAAAAGTCCGGAAGCTGGAGAAGAAACCAAGGAATATATCAAATTCGCCAGAATACCGGTTAGTTTCGGTGCAACCTATCGCTGAAATGAGTGAAACCATAGTTTCTGCAGTGGCTTTCTTTTTTGAAACAGCTGACTGACAGTTTCTGGGAACTTTCTATGGCACACGAAATCGTATGTTGGCTCTCAACTGTGAACAGTCGATTACACCATTGATTAATTATTTATAAAGGAGTAGAGCCATAGCACACTTCCTGCGCTCCTCAAAGGATCTCAGACCCACCAACAAATATCAAATTCTATATGTAAGGTGTTCATAAAGGAAGCGTTGCTTACACCGAATGAATTTACAAAAACTGTCCTGTATCCGTTCTAGCATTTCAGCATTACATCTGTAGAAAGAGACTACACTATCCCATTGTACTCGAGGACAGAATGAACAAGACAATTTTACAAATATTTTATTGCCCCAATGTCTCGGGGATATTTGCATGTGCATTTCAAGAATCCCAGCATTCTATTTCCCTTCAATGATATATTCTCTATATGCTTAAATGTAATCTCTCTATCAAACACCACTCCCAAGTCACTAATTATTTCCACAACCTCCAAACATTCCTCCTCCATGACATAATCGAAGAGAACGGCGCCCTTGCGACGATGGAAGCGCACAACTTTGCATTGCATTTGCCAGCATTAAGTTTCAAAATGTTACTCTCACACCACACCACCAAGCCATTCAAACCGTTCTAGACTGTGTTGCAGACGACCAATGACTTAATTTCAGCATATAGCTAAGTCGTCTGCGTAAAGTAGGCACTTGTGGGACTTAAAAATTGATATTACGTCGTTAATAATCAACAGAAACAAGACCGGCCCAAAATGAGAGTCCTGAGGTACACCCGAAGCCACATCTATTGATTCTGAGACTATGCCATTAAGCTGGACACATTGTTTCTCCCAGCTAAGTATGATCCGATCCAGTCCAGTTATTGTCCACCGCTTCCCATGCCGCGCAGTTTCCTTAATAATAGTTTATGTGATACACTATCAAATGCTTTCAAAACAGCAGTATAAATAAAATCCACCTGGGAACCAGCGTCCACTTTTCAGTCGAGTAACCCTGGAAAAGACCCAGGTTGGCGGCTGTTGAACGTCCTTTAAAGAAAGCGTGTTGTTCCTAACATATCAGTTGTTTAAGTGAACAGAATATTTCATTGGTCAATATAGATCCAAAGATCTTAGGTATAAGCAAAGCGATGCCTCTATAGTTTTCCATGGCGTTCTTATTTCCCGATTTAAAGATAGCAATAGGGATGATTGTAACCAGAATCGATGGACCTCTGGAAGATAATACGCAGAACATCAGCGATGAACTCTCCACATTCCTTGATGAGTATGAGATGGATTCCATCAGGACCTGGGTCCTTTCCCATGTCCAGAGAACACAACTTAGCCAGTATCTCCTCTTTGGTGATGATTGTGCAGTAGCCCGGGAGAGTTGGTACTGGTCAGTTTAACCCCCGATTCCTCAGTGTGTCGTGTATAGTAGGCCTGAAAGTGTTACCTAAATTAGTTTACAATCTGCTGAGGAGTGTCCTTGGTTTCGCTTTTATAGTCAACAGCACGGGTAAAAAGTTTCGAAAAGAATGCGATAAAAAAATTTGATTTCACTCAGCCCCTATCAAAACAGTTAAAAACAAAACTACTGCTACTGACGGCCTTCGCTGCCTCCTGTTTTTGTAGGGGTTTTCTCCTCTGCCCCTCGGCCGTCGAACTGCATCAGCGGCAAGTCCGACTTATATGTCATTACACAAAGTATACCACTACATCAACCAAAATGCCTGATAATTGAGGGAACGTCGATCAGGTACTTACTCTCTCTTCGTATCTCAGAGTATCTCATGTATTAACGATTGGCAACCGGAATTCTTATATTTGTTATACAGTCGTTTTTTTTATCCAGTAAACTCCTCAACTCTGGATTGTACCACCGTGGAAAACGATCCTGACTGACCTTTATTTTTGCCGTGTTTCAATACCCTTCCTAATTACTTCATAAAACTCTTCAATAATTGAATCCAATCCATGACCAGAGTGACGGAAACTCCAGTCCGTGGAACGGACATAGTCGTTCAGGCCAGTGTAATCCGCCCTCCCGAAAGCAAACACCCATGTTTCCGTCCTGCTTCTTATCTCTAAGTATGAAAGGAAACTTCCAAATGTGCGTTGTATCTCGGCTGTACACTGTAGTTGCTCAGAGAATCAGATCCAGTAGGCTGTTTGCTTTATTAAATACATTGTTGGCCTATTACTGTTCCGAAAGAACCATATTATTCAAAAAAAGGTTGGCGCTTGCACTATTCAAGTTTGAGAGCGACATATGACGTTCAGCCAGTTGAAATCTCAAAAATCACAATATTCGGCAATCTGTAACGGTTTCTTATACGCTCTATTATGTCAACCACATCTTGATAAATTTCTATGGATCAGTTAGGGGGAATATACAGTGATACGAGAATGCAGGTTTGATTCGACAGCCCCACGCAGACCCACATACCCTCAACCTTGCACCTTTCAACCTCGGATGAAGAATTATCTTAACGCCCGACTATTACGATTCATGAGTGAAGGAAACCAACTGTGGCCAATACTAACGCAGCTACTATTTAATAGGTAGTTATTTATGTATTTATTTATTTAATTATTTATTTATTTATTTATTTATTTATTTATTTATTTATTTATTTA
>MU183234.1:3322-32211 GCA_016904865.1 Pissodes strobi | reverse complement strand
ACGGATGTACTCCCGGATTATTGCCGACAATCTCATATATATATATATATATATATTTGTTTATATTGATATCAAATGTACAGTTGGAGCAATTATTGCCAAAATTCAAAACAGCACTCAAACTACCACTATTTATTTCGGACGAATTCAAAAGATTTTCATTAATTTTAGAACAATTTAAAACATTTTCAGTAATTGTTGATAAAATATCTGAACAGAAACTTGTTCTTTCTTTGTCAGGCTGCAATATTTTTCTGGCAATATTCGCTTTGTTAATACGTGATTCTTCAATATACGCCCCTCTGGTACTTCCATCCACCATGACTATGTCTTTTAAGACAAGTGAGATCACCGCCAGCGTCTTCTCAACGAATGCCCAGTGTACTCCTTCCAATTTTCTAATTTTAAAAATGTTTTGATTTCTTGCGGCACAGCACTAATTTTGTGAACACCAATAACCATTCTTTGACATTTTCTATTAACATACCTAAGAAATAAACAATCAGATAATTACCGATAACAGGGAAAAATTACAATCTGGGAAAGATATATTAAAGAACTTTTCTACCAGGACAGACCTACAGTTATGAATGAAGGCAACGACCACTTGACAGGACCATCAATCACAAAAGCGGAGATAGAAAAAGCGATACATAACTCTAAAAACAATAAAGCAACTGGGCCGGATTGTTCCGCCGCTTTTGTTCAACCTGTACTCGGAAGGGGTCTTCCGGGAAGCATTGGAAGATGTAGAGATCGGTATTAAAGTCAACGGAGTGTGGATTAATAACATACGTTATGCTGATGACACAGTGCTCATCGCTGATAACATGCAAGACTTACAAATACTGATCAACACAGTCGGTCAACATAGCAGATTGATGGGTCTAATCATAAACACTAAAAAGACGAAGTTTATGATAATAACAAGAAACCTGAATGCGTTTGAAGACTCACAGTTAACATTCAACGCAATGCGCATAGACAGAGTGAGCAAATTTAAATACTTGGGCATGTGGTTATCTGAAGACTAGACCTCTGATATTGAAATCAAGAGTCGCATTGAACAGGCCCGACAAGCATTCCTAGGACTGAGAAGCGTATTCAGTTGCTCGGACTTCGATCTTGGTCTGAGGTTGAGATTTTTAAAGTGATGTGTACGGTCGGTACTTCTCTACGGGATGGAAGGTTGGACCCTTAAAGTCAACAACATTAACAAATTGGAAGCGTTCGAGATGTGGCTATACCGCAGAATGCTCAAGATATCGTGGACTGCAAGAATAACAAACGTAGAAGTACTGTCCAGCATCAACAAAGAACGTGAACTGTTAACTAGAGAAAGACTGCATATCTGGGGCACGTCATGAGGAACAAAAAGTATGAGTATTTACAGTTGTTGATCGAGGGTAAGATAGAAGGCAGTAGAGGAATAGGAAGAAAGAAATTGTTCTGGTTGCGGAACATAAGACAATGGACAGGAGTGAATGACATACAGACCCTAATTCATGCCGCAAGGGATAGAGAGGAGATTGAAAATGTGATCGCAAACATCCATTAGTGGATGGCATCGAAGAAGAAGAAGAAGAAATAAACGACTTTCCTGTAAATTTGATGGCCGTAGAGCAACATATTTTGGAAATGAACGCAAATAATGTTCTCCGATAATTATAAACAGGTTTCTTTGTGTGTTTAGGGGGTTCTCATGGTTCCTAAAAATGATTGCCTCCGGCGGCCCTGAGGGACTTTTTAACCTATTTCGTAGCTTTCTTCCTACCTAACCTAAACCCCCCCATGGAGAACGCCTAGCTACGGCCCTGAAAGCTGAGCCCATATATTTAATGTCATCAATTTTCAAACTAACTAATTCGTCACAACGCATAGTACCAATTCCTAATACTAGACCAGCCTTCATCATCAAATATACATTATCAGAGGCCGTATCTAGGAATCGATCCACTTCCTCCGTTGTAAAAAGCTTAGATTTTTTAGGTATGCACCCATCATTTTGCCTTCTTAAAAATGCTCGTAATTTTGAATATTTACTAATATCGACACCATTCCTAAAATATCCAGCGTGGATCTCAGCATCGAATACTGTGACCAAAGGGTCGATGGCTTGACACTCTTTGATAGATATGAGTAATACACAATTAGAAAACCCGTCTTCAGATCTTTTCTTTACACCAATCCATCAATCGTTGATACGCAAGTTTATAAACTTGGCGATATTTAGGTTCCAAGAGATTTAGAGATACTGCTTCTGCACGTTCCAATATATCCGCAGGTATATTTGCATCTAGTTCTGGATTCATTTTCAAAACTACTGAAGAAATTCATATAGATATCATTTACAATAAATAAATGAACTGTTGATAACTGTTTTACTTTTACTGGCGCTTAAAAGCGACAGAAAATGTATTTTGCAGCCCCTCGAGAAATATATCAAACTTAATATTTTTAAGTATATTCAAATATTTTAAGGAAAAATAGCATGTATTATTCGAAGTAACTGTGGCTCGTCTGTAATCCTACAGCCTCTCTACAAAAAGTATAACTTTTTCTCCTAATAATACAATACATCCATCCACTTCTACTATTCACATTTTCGCGCATCTGCGGAAATGAGAGTACCTAATTTATTCTTAGTAATTCTCCATACGACAGTACTTATTGTGCTCCCAGTATATAGAATTTTAAAAATAATGTAATATTTGTATATTTTATAGAAAGAGGAAATGTTTATAAAGAATAGCTTTTTCCGTAAAACTACAAATAAAAGTTTTCCTATCTTGAGGATACACACGTACAGTATTTTTTTGATGTGTAAACATCTTACGCGGCGGTATGAGGTTAAATCTTCGCAAATGGGACCGAAATGTGCAAGCGGCTGTGACATCATAATCATAACCATGCGCAGTGATTTTACGAGGGCTGCTCAAATATTTGTGCATGTTCATATAGGATATGTTTACACATCAGTGTCTCGAGTACTAGCAGACTCGCTCATATTTTTTAAATTATTACTTTTTATTCTGTTTTAAATTAAAAATGATGCTTGTCATACTATCCAGACAAAGTTGTTGAATAAAGCATAACCGGATGCATTTTTACGTTCCCTATACCATGTGTGTAACCGGTTGCAGACACAGTCTAGGAGACGTAATGCGCACCGAAGCACTCCGATCCCCATACCGTATCTGCAACTTGTGCGGATTATTATGGCTTTGCATGGCCCTCCGCTCGCTTCGCTCGCTACGGGGGCTCAATCAACAAGAACTAACTAAGTGCTAACCGAAACTAATCCAAGGCTAACCTAAACCAACCCAAAATTATGAAAAAAGTTCCCTAGACAGTAGGCGCAATAGTGGGGTGAGTGATATTCAAAATAAATACCTGAGAGTAGATAATCGCTATGGGCGGGAAGGGGGGGAGGGGGGTCGCAACCAACAAAAACTAACCAACACTAACCCAAGGCATACCCAAAATGAAGAAAAAAATTTGTACAAACATAATATTGAAAAAATAATAAAAACACCGATTGGAATCGAACCCGGTCCGCCGAACTAGAGGTATAGCATCTTAACTACTGAACCAAACAAAATACTCAAATCCGGCTATATGTTGTTCCAAAGAAATTCCGAAATTAACCATCACATTGGCGGAGTGGCAATACTGGTCCATAGCAAGATAAAACATCGTGATTGCACTAAACAGCAGATACAGGATGCAGGTAATACAGGCTTATGCACCCACAGGTTCAGCACCAGATGAAGATATTTAACAGTTTTACGAAGACCTTACCACAGCAAAGAACGCGGAAAAGGCTAGGTCTACAATTTGTAATAGGTCATTTTAACGCAAAGATTGGACAAAAATCAACCCTAGATCCGCCAAACATCGGAAACTTCGTCCTGTGGAAAAGAAATGCAAGAGGACAAGATATGATAGACTTTCTGAACAACGAAAAAATCTTCTGTATGAATACCTTCTTTAAAAAACTTCCTCAAAGGAAATGGACAATCTATACTGTTCTTTCCCTCCAACAGAAAAGTTTTTCGATAAACAAATATTTGATACATGTTAAGTTTTGGAATCATAGGTTATGTTCGGGGTCCATTAGAATGAAACAAAATATATTTGAAAAGTATCCAGGTTCCAGGTCACAGGAGGGCTTATTGATTTACAGTCCAGTTTAGACAACTGAAACCGATTTTTCGGTTAACCGGTTTTTGTTTAACTGCGATTTTTTTCATAACTGGAAACCGGTTCTTTTGACTAGTTGGTTTTTGGTTAGTCAGATTTCTAGTAGAGTTTTCTGTTAAACGATAATCAGAATACAGATATTTCTCTATACGTATAAATAATTGATAAAAGTATAAACAGATTACAGAACATGAGCCCCTAGTTAAATATGAACTTCTAAATAATTGTTGACAAGATTTTATTTTTATTTTGCCATTTTTTGATAAAAAAAATCGTATTTCGATCTAGATGCGAGAGTTTTATTTTTGTTTGTTGGTTGATAGATACCCAACAACCAAAACAAGGTGAAGCGGTGAAATTTTAGTCAGCACTTGTGACAATTTTATTTTCAAAAGGCTTTATAATATTTTATCGATAACGAAACAACAAAAATTTAGTTCAGTTTTAATGGTTTATTAGGGTCTTAATTAATAAGAAATAGAAAATTAAGATGATGCATTATTTATAACAGTTCAATTTCACTTGAGTTTATTAGGGTTTTTTTAATAAAAATTATTGTGTTAAGAGTTTTCCGATAGATTAGACTTAGGTTTTCATAGAAACGAGTAATAATAATCGGTTTCGGTTGACCGGCTAATCGCGGATTAATCGCTTAACCGATTAATCGAATAATTTTTCGAGTATTTAATTAATCCATTTTAATGAAACCAGTTTTATTAGAAGACGATTTTATTCAATTTTTTCCAGCTCTTACTTTACATCATTCTCTGGTATTACTTGTGTCCATTAAATCCATTATAATTTTGCAGTCTGCAATATACCTATGACATGAACCACCTGAACCTCATCCAATGCGTAGTTCAGATTTGGGATTAAATTATTACCTTAACACTCTTGGCAGCTTTTTAGGCGTACTAAGTAAAATGTCTATAAGGGGGTTTGTTTTACATTCTGTTTAAAATGACGAAATAACGTAATCGAAATTCCTGTAAGCGAAAGAGGTAAAATTTTGTATTTAATGGAGTTTAGGTAACCATTCATGAAATATGAATTTCCATAGGGGAACTAGGGCCAAGACGGAGCCCAAGTTATCAAAAAATAAGGTTATTCCGAAAATTCTCCTATTAGTTCCTACAACATATTTACCATAAAAATATTTGGCTTAAATCACAGGAGAAAACTGGCAAGGGCAGTCTACTGAGTAAGATGGGGGTTTATTCCTATTTACATATATCACACATGTAACCGATTTCGATTGGATCATGTTTCTCTACTCCGGAGAATTGTGCCAGCATACCTTTTTTTTGAAACTATCCACCGAGTCCTCCCGCCTGACGAGTCCTGGACTTGCGCGCGCATCATAAATACAACAACAAACAAATGTCTTTATGGTCCAGGGAACTGCTCTCAGTGGGTTTCGTGGCGCAGTGGTTAGATCCTGTGCTTGTGATACGGCGGCCCAGTTTCGACTCCAGTGGCAAGACTTGTTTTTTTAAGGTTATGTTTGTAAAAAGTTTTTTCTTTATTTTGGGCATGCAATGGGTTAGTTTTGTTTGGTTGCGATCTGGAGCAAGCGAAAGAACTTGAATGGCAGGAAGTGAAAAAAATACAAATTATGTAAGCATTGTGATACGCACGCAAGCCCAGAATTCGTAAGGCTGGAGGACGCAGGATAGTTCCAAAAAAAAGGCTGCAATTATGCCACCATTTCTAACCCGTTTGGCAGGCAATCTAACGTTCAGTGGAGTCTAAATAGGTATACTTTTCACCACAGTATAAACATTTTGTGTTATCTTCAACTGTTATCCCTGCCATTTGTCTTCTTTTGAAGCGAAAACTTCTTTAGGCGCGTTTAGCGTTTTTTTTGCGGGGGTTGAATGAGACCGAGCCGTCACGCATCACGCATCACGCGTCATGCTCGGATATGTAACGTAACGCTCCTTCTACTGGCATGTTCCCGTATAGGTAGAGGGCTGAAATTTTCAGGGGATATAGCCGGGGTAAAAATAAGATCCTGGACAAAAACGGGACCTCGTACCTCCCCCCGTTTGGCCAGGAGAAGGGGGGATGGTACAACTTAAATAATTAATTTCTGGAGAACGGGAAGAGGTACGGGGTCGAAATTTTTTTGGTAGGTGCGCCGCATGAGGGGCCACCTTAGGACATACGGGGGGGACCGGGGCTCTAATTTAAAGGGGAATTTTGGGGGGAAACCGTTTTTTTGCCCGTATCTCTGCAACGAAGGCTCGGATCGAAATTCTGACAAACGATGACCCCGCGTACTGAAGTTTTCACTTCCGTCGTGCGGTCTTAAGCACACACCAGCACCTGTTTCCAGCAACTTTTGGTTTCCTTTCTTGATGAGAAGCAGTATTTTTCAATTTTTTAGTTCCATTTTAAGGGAATAAGGGTGGGTGTTCGCCTTTCCTCTTCGGCAATTCTTTCTTTAGCTTTTGTCTCAACACTGGGAATAGGCATTACTTCTGTTGGGCAGCATTATTCAAAGCTACTATTCAAACTGCGGGAACATTTTTAGGGAAAGGTAAGACAGCAGTCTTATTTGTTGAGTCACATGGTGGTTTTCAAAGGGTGTCTTATGAAATGAACTGTGAGATATTGCAAGAATACTCAAACGAAAATTGTCGTCATCTGAAATTTCGGGGCTAGTAGCTGAAAGCACATTGTTGATGTCAGAATTAACAAGGGCCCCATGGCTAGCGGATAGTAACTGAGAAGGATTATAAGAACTGGCAGAATAAAACACATTGTTGTTTAACTCTGACGGCCAGTTGGGGTGATTATGGTATCGTACGATTGTGGAACTTGCATCTCCTTGATAATGGTTATGTCCATCGTGTCCGCAGCAAAAGACTAGGCTTCAATAAACTTCTCTTAGTTAAATGGTCATATATCGTATTTGCGAAAGCCGTTAATTATTGTGACACAGGTTTTTCAATTTCAACTCCTGTGGACATTAAAGCTTCTTTGATAGAGGTGTATGAGGCGTAATCAAAGGTTCTCTTTATATATCGAAATGTTCCGAGCGCGATCATGCGATTGACTAGTGACGTCTCAATTCTGCGAGTGAGCTCGTTAATGCGCAGTTTGCAGGATTTTCCTTGTTGCCTTAATATGCAATGGTGTCGTTGCAGAGGCTTGCCACATAGTGCACCGTCCCTAATGTGCCTCTATCGTTTTTAGAAAAATCGATGCAAGGCTTATCGGACGGAAGGAAGGATTTAACTTGGGCGTAAGTATTACGACGAGGCTTGGGTATAAATACCACTTTACGAGGTACGTGGTTTAGTGCAAGACTGGCCCTAAACAGCGTACACAGGTGAGTAAACAAAAAGTCCAGTCCCTGTTTTAGCAAAGACTGAATTATTCCCTCCTCTCCTGGCGACTTATATGGTTTCAGTGAGAGCACCGCCCAGCTAAGTTTTGTTCCATTAAAAATTTTGTGGGACAGTTCCCAGTTCCTCATATTCGCTCGTCTGGTAGGAGAGCGGAGGTCTGACCAGTGGTCCTGCGCAGGAGGCTGCCAAGCACACCTTGGAAAGTGTGTTTCGAGAAAAAATCCTAGTCTCCTCCTCCGTGGCGGTGAATTCACCTTACGCTTTTTCACTTGAACCCACATTACTACCATAGTGGTTTTTCAGCAACGCTTTCTGGGGTCTAGCACATTCTGGGATCTGTTCGACCTTAATCCTCCAGGATGTGTTTTTCGCCTGTCTTATGGCATATGCGTACTTCTGGCGGTGGTCTGTGAAGTTGCCGGTCTTTTCGGCCCGGTTAAATTCCTAGCGGACAAGTGAAGGCGAGAGCTGTTGGCCAGAGTGCCCAGTTACAGTTCCTCGGGTTCCTGAATATCGTGTGGTCAAATTCCGTTTTAATATCGACGAGTATGTACACGTGCCCCCATAGCAATGTCTCTCGTGAGACGCACTAGTCACAAATCACACTGCACACGAGCGGTGTACCGAACGTTAATAAGTATGCCTTCTTTCTCGTAGCAGTTGTCAAAGGATACCTACAATTGAGCACATTATACGGAAAAATATTAGACTTTTTTAAACACTCCTTATTTAAGCCACTCAGATCCAAATATGATTGACCGGTCACAACTGCCGAACGCTCCGCATCGACCTGATGTTTGGACGGCACAGAACAATGACGTCAGGTAGTGAGTTAAACGTGATGTATTTAAAAACCCGTCTTGCACCGAGTTCCCCTATATACATCTTATCATTACTACAAAAAAATCTATTATTCCTATCTAAAAGTAAAGGAGAAATGTATCCATTATAATAAAATATAGGTTAGCGTTTTTTAAATATTAAATTAGTTCTACCTAAAAACCTCAAGAAGAATTAAACAATGTTACAATGAGATGCGTTTTCTCAAGAAGCCTCAAAATTTTACTAACTACACCTACAGAGAATTTCCTTACTATTTATTAGAACGGAATTTCATGAATACTATGTGTGCGATTGTTATCATAACAAAAAAGTTAACAGTGAACTTTGGAAGTTCTCTGCAGGCCCCGGAGGGATTCGAACCCTCGATCTCCTGTTTACTAGACAGGCGCTTTAACCAACTAAGCCACGGCGCCTATGAATGCAGATTCGTTCCGCGTGATTTTACAATAATAGGGCTTCACTTCAAGCTAGGAGCAACTAGGAGCATAGTTTTATTTATTTTTAATTGAATTAAAATGGTTAATTATTGGAGTTTAAACCCCATCCAAATTACAAACTTTAAGTTTAGTTTAATATTTCTTTACATCTGTATAATGTATTGGATTGTGAATTGTGTGTTGCCTAAGATAGAAATTGCAACTCCGATTTATATTTCTTACATTGGTCCTTAGGTAGGTTTGCCAGACGTACCCCTTTTTAGGGTACAATACCCCGTTTTCTAAATAGAATTTTAAAAGTACCCTTTTTCTAAAAATCCATAAGGAGTACCAAAAATACCCCATTTCAAGATGGGCGTATTTGTTACACAAAAATTAATTATTAACTGGCAACGGCGCGGCGCGGCCTACCGGCACGAGTCATTCCTCAGTTTATTATATAAAAAAACCAAAATATAAATCATACGAGTGTATACTAGTATGAGAATATTGCAAGATAATAATTAAATAATTTATTTGAAAACAAAAATAGGTACCTATTTAATGACGCAAATTGTGATAAGAAAAGTACCTCGACAACTTACGTGGAACCTGTAGATCGTATCGTCCACTGGTTTTTCTAGTTTTATGACACGACATTAATCATTAACTATTATTATTGTTTCTTTTTTCATCTGGTATTTGTTGGTGTTTTAAATTTAATATGAGCTATTTTATTTAACAAAAACAACGTAAAACAAAGCTTTGTAGAAATAGAGGTATTCTATACTGAAATTAAATGATTGATTCATGACAAAAAAACGTAGTTTTAACAATAGTTAAAATAATATAAGAATACAAAACTGGTACAATACTAAAAAATAAGAAAAGAACTACAAAACTAAAATCCTACCAACAAAAAAAAATTAAAAAAAAAAGGTAAATTGCTGACTAACAATTTAACACTTGCTGACAGGTTTCTGAGGACAAATATGCCAGATGATATTTTTTTGGATATGGTGTTAACATGTTCAAATGCCAGCTTTGGATCAAGCAAAATTTCGAGAAGCTTTATTGTGTCTGGGTTAATACGAGTGCCAACTCTCCTTAAAGAGAAAAGCGCCTGCTCTGTCTTGCCAGGTTTAGGCTCAAACGATTTGCTCCAAACGAATCAGTTGCACCATTATCATTATTTCCCAATTAATGATTCATATTCTTCACAGCTAATAAGAAAGCTCGTGTCGTGCGCATAGAGAATGAGGTTGGTAATGGCGATGTTATGTAAGAGGAAAAGCAGGGGGCCCGAGATGGAGCCCTGAGACACACCTTGTCTCATAGTTCTTGCTGGAAGTGCTCTTTGGAGGCAGGTTGCATGCCCTCTGTCTGTTAGCTAGCTTTTTTTATGTTCGGCACAAACACAAATTGATAAGCTTGTTCTTGATCTGCTCGTTATTATATCCCTCATTGTTCTCGTCAATGGTCCGCATCCGCATACAGTGGTTTCTAGTCGTTATGAATATATATTTCGATTTTCGGCTGTCGTATCTCGGCGCCATTTGCGGTAGGCGGCATTTTTAGCATTGACTGCTATTGAGCAGCTTTTCCCAAATCATGGTTTACTGTTTGAGGAACGTTTCATAGAAGAAGGAATGAAAGCTTCCGTATCAGCTAGAATAACTTGAGTTATCTCATCAGCATATTCGCAGATGTTTTGATTTCTAAAGCAGACATCTTTCCAAGGAAAAGAGAGGAAAATCTCTTGATAGCAAGTTCACAGGTTGCGGATATAAAATTGTGATCTGCTAAGCCCAACAGAGGTTGGACGGTTATGGTGTAGAGGCCAGGATTAGTTGTTAAAAATAGATTCAGTAGGCTAGCAAAAGCTCTTTGCCGCTCAGGGATCGTGATAGGTTCGGTAACCAGCTAAGTAAGTCCGTGACAAAGTAAAAGTCTACGCTTCTTGTCCTTCATAGTCGTTTTGCTAGTGTGTTTCAACCAGTCGATGTTATGTACATTGAAGTCTCCTACTGTGACAATTTCTGCCGTTGGATATGAATGACATCTGTGTTTTTCTGGTCCAAGGCATAGCATTCTAGCTTCCTCACTAAAATATTATGTGAAATAGAGTCGAAGGCGGAGAGGGTACCAAAAGCATAGAACCCTTAAATTGGCCATCTTCAAAGCCCTCAACTGCATAATCATACAGCCTTCAAACTGCTCTGGTGGTTGGTCTTTCGCTCTTAAAAGCAAACTCGTTTTTTATCAAAATACTCATTGGGTTTGTTTTTGATTATTACCTCAAAACTTTTGGAAAATATAGGAACTACTGGGACCGAACGATAGTTGTTCTGTTGTAAGTTCTGCTCAACTTCATGGTTTATGGATAGAGTGACTTCCGCACACAGGGCTTTGTCAAAGGACTGATACGGTTATCTTTTAACGAATTTAACAAAATTGTATTGAAACCCTATATATCCCTAATATGATTCCTTTTTAAACCAGATATAGGATCTCTTATTTCATTAAAAGTCGCCTCACGAAAGAGAAGCTTGCCTGCTCGGTGTTATCTTTGAGCGATCTAGGTTTACCTTAAAGGGTAGCAATGTAAGGTCGACACCCATCTATCTGCAAGAAAATCATTTAGATTCATGTCAATGTCAATTGACTTCTTACTCTCATGCTTAGACCGGCTACCCTGCAAGTAGTACCACAGAAAATATAGTTAACATAACTATATTTTCTGTGGTAATACTATCGACATTCCCGATATGGTAAGTTCTGTGCAACCCAGGACAGTCAACCTCCTGTCGTAGGTCATTCGAAATCTTAAGCTCCTTCATAGCTCGAAGTTCATCTCCATCCGTTCAGCCCACTTCACCTTCTGATCTCACACTGTAAACAGGGAATTATGTGGAGTGGCGGATGCGCCAGGCATCAACTACTATTCTCAATATTAAGCTGGTTACACTAATTTTTATTTTCAGTAAATTTATTAATCGATAAGTTTGACAATTAGTTGATAATTTTATTTTCCTCAAAGAAGAGAAGTGGCCAATACTGTGTCAATATACCTATATATTCGTGTATTGAAACACTGAGCAATTAGAACTTATTCTAAATCGTAAGTACCTATAACCTATTGATCAAAATTGATATATTTTTAAAGTAAATTAATTAAGTCCCTATCTCTTCAGGTCTTCATTAGGTACACCTATCCATTACTAATATTGGCGATAATAATGGTTATTTGCATTTTATTGGCCGCCGCTGTGAACAGGCGTTCAAGCTTTCACGCATGTACCTACCTGTATAAGATTCTGTTCCGCATAGCAAGAGCGTGAAATTGACAAGAGTCTAGGGAGCAGACAGACGGAGCTATATTTCACTTTTCGCATGGCCCTCCGCTCGCTACGGGGGATCAGGAAAAGGAAACTAACCAGGTGCTAACCAAACCTAACCCAAGACATAGGTACCCAAAATCAAGAAAAAACTGTTTGCTAACCAAAACTAACCCCAGACATAGCTCTGTCTCTCTGTTCCCTAGACTCTTTTATGAAAATGTATCATTTTATTAAATGATTCTTTGTGTTCTGATTTAGGTCCTTAGTCTTAATGATTTTTTGTATTTAGAATGCCAGTCTCGCTGATTGGTTCCGAGGAATAAATACGGTTTGACTCGTTAAATTGGTTTTTAATTTGTGTTCCTGTGGGAGTATTTTTCTTGTGGGATTACATTTAGTTTGTTGTATGGTCAGTTCTAGCCCGCATTTTTGGCTGATTCCCTATATTATTATCTCGTAGAATATTCCACCGTCATAAGCAAGCGCTTCATTTACTGCCACCTTCCAGTAATGCTTCTAGGGTTTCTTCGAATATTTGCTTAGAATAACAAAAAAGAGGGAAGAAGAGAGAGAATACACACCCCTATCTAGCTCTGAAGCTCATCATTATATCTCTATTATGTCTGAACATTCTTCATTTCGTCCAAGTCTAACACAAACTAACCCAAACATCATGTAGTTTTTGACATACATACGGGCGCAATTTCCTTTGTTTTTCTATGGAGGTTGAAGTATAGTCATATTGCTTTTTAGATCTTTCATTTCTTGGCACTCTTCTTCCGTCCATTTCTTTTTAAATAGTTTTCTCTCGTTCATGTTCTGCGGTGTCGTTTTTTAATTTCCTCCTTTCTTCAATCAGGTTTATTATTTTCTCAGTCATCCATATTTTTATATAACTGAATAACTCTGGTTTCAGATATGGTTCTCTCATTGGTTCAATTTGCTTCGTAAATTATTTCTGTGTCTTATTCTGTTTATATCTATGTTTTTTTTTAAACTTTTCTGAGAGGATCGTGTTCTAACTTTTGTTTTTGTTTCTTCATTCTTTTCATCTTAGTTTTATTTTAGATATTCTTCATTATATCTGTGACCTCCTGGTCACAGGTTCTGGTTGGGGCTTGTTCCCATGTCTGCATCTAGGAATATGTTGACAAAATGTATGCTGCTTCGGTATCTTTTGTTAATGAGAATATAGTCAATCCGATCCCTGACTAGGTGATTCGAGAAGTCCATAAGATATTTCCATGTATGTAATGTTCTAGAAGATAATTTGAAGAAGGTAGGTTCATTACAGCTAGTTGGAATTCCCTTGCAAAGTATAGCGGGTGGTCTGCAAGTATTTCATCGAAGTCCGTGTAGAAGTTTTATCTTCGCTGCCTTCATTAGGTTAATCAGCTATTGGCATACAATAATTTGTGAAATATTTATTTTCACCTAGTTTCTATTAGATATATTATATAGTATTATCCTCCATCATAGTGGAAGAAAATTTATATCTTGTTTTGATATGTGTTTTGTCAGCGTATTGGTGTTCGTCTGTACTTCATGTACATTTATTGTGCATCGACCAGAGCCCGTGTATATCTTTCTGGGTGTGTACATTAAATGTTTTCATATTCCACGTATCGATCTTTAGGCTGTTCTTGTTTATCTTCATATTTATATCACAAATGATTTTGGTTTCTAATCATCACGATCAATAAGTGTTTTTCTTTGCAGTATAGAATGATTTTACTAGGGATAGAATAATGAAATACTCTCACCCACAATCATATCAGTGGATTCGATTCTTGCCTATGGTTAGTTTTTGTACAACGAACTGCCGTTGTCCATACTTGCTAACCATATCTCAGAGACGCTTTTCTGTTCGTCCCATGAAGAACTAGCATCCCCTCACCTTTTCTGGTTCTCTGAATTGTCTCAATTTTTCAACAATTATATAATCTGTTTAAATTTTTGTCGACGATTGTATCCCTTCGTCATAGTGGCTATTGAGGAATTCAGCATGAGTTCTGGCGGAACCTGGGATTCGTCTGTACTTTTCTCGGTCTCACCATATCTCAGAGACGCTTTTCTGTTCGTCACATGGAGAACTAGCATCCCCACATGAACTGTCCCAATTTTTCAACAATTATATATTGTGTTTAAATGTTTTGTCGACGATTGTATCCCTTCGTTATAGATGCTATTGAGTTCTATCGGGACCTGGGGTTCGTTTGTACTTCATGTACATTTATTGTGCGTCCATCAGAACCCATCTATCTCTTCCCATTATTTCCATTATATTTAGAGGCATTCTTCGCCATCTCTATATATGACTTTATTTACATTTCCAGGTGTGTACATTAAATGTACACACCTACATTAAATGTTTTCACATCCCACGTATCGATCTTTATGCTGTTCTTTTGTAGTGTAGAATGATTTTACTAGGCATTGAATAACGGCATACTTTCCACACAATCACCATAATCACTTCGATTTCTACCTATGGCCACTTTTTGTACAACCAACTGCCATTGTCCATAATCGCTAATTTTGGTCCGAACCGAGTGCTTGATGTTCTTGGTCTCACCATACCTCAGAGACGCTTTTCTGTTCGTCACATGGAGAACTAGCATCTGCTCACTTTTTTTGGCTCTCCAAACTGTCTCACTTTTTCAACAATTGTATATTTTGTTTAAAGGTTTTGTCGACGATTGTAGCCCTCCGTCAGCGATGCTATTGAGGAATTCAGCATAGTTCTGCCGGAACCTGGAACTTTACTACTAACTTTAATTTCTATAATAGCTGTTTCTAATTTTTCTCGTACTTTGGATAAGCCAGCGTCTTGGCCTTTTGTGGAATCATTAGTGTTCTATAGTCAGTAAAATATACAAATCTATCCTTTCTTCTTTCATATCAGTTGTTTTATTTCTATGAGAGTTTTCTTTGATTATTATTTCTCAAATATCCTGTACTCTTTAGCTTTTACACACACGCAGCTTCCTTTATTTGCCTATGACGGTTGTTGTTATATCATATTTTTTCAAGGTCTTCGATTTCTTGGCACTGTTCTTCGTTCGTTTCGTTTCTGGTTGTTCAGATCATCTTGATAGTTTTGACTAGTTGTTCTATCTTTTTAGTGTCTTTTTCGATTTCATTCTTTCTTCCATCAAGATTACTATTTCTTCCGTAATCCATATTTTATTTGTAAGATGTCTGGCTGGAGAGCTTCCAAGAGTGCTCATATTTCGAAACAGTTAAAATCATTGTGAAAACCGATAAAGACTAGATAAAGAGATCTGCACCGACCTAGAGGAAGAGGAGTAGTACAACTTGTCCACCGGCGCCGGCGGGAACTCACGGTATGGGTGGATAATAAAATGTCACCATCGGTTTTAGAAGATAATTTTTTCGTTTTATATGAGTTTGTTGATTTGTCTAAAGTTTCAAAAAATGTCTTAGATATTTTTAAAATTTAACTTGTCTTATCACAGGAGGGCTTTGACGCGCCTTTACGCCCTTGGTTGGCGCCATTGTAGTAGTCCCTGCTTAGGTACACTAAATAAATCATTTGCGAAGACTCCACTTTATTATTTCTCTTATGATGGATTTTTTCTGCGGTAGCATATAGTTTATTGAATATGTGGTACGTGGGATTAATGAGAGTGATGGCCGCGTACACATGGCATACAATTATTAGAATACAAAGGAATGAGTAGTGAGAGCATAGCATGCTGGCACAAAGAAAATGGGATTCCCTAGCTGTAGCAGATTAGGTCGTTTGAATGAAATTCATGACCAGTGACTTGATACTATCTTAAGGTTGGTGTCTTTTGGGTACACAAATTAACATTAAGAGTAAAAGATTTTACTTGCTGAACATATTTTACTAGAAGTGGTATTCATTTTATGATCTTGTTCTTTAGCGGTGATATACCTATCTACTAAAGGTACTCACAGTGTATTTGATACATAGAAAGGTTACGAGGAATAGCGGTAGATTATTTAGTCATCCGACGTTTACTACACATATGACATCTTATTACATACACCGTTTATAGTAAAACATTGATCGTTATTAATAGCAAATTATTCCTTTATCATTTCACAGCTCGTATAAGGCAAATTATCTGCAATACGAGATTCAAGCATGAAATATAATGGTCGTCTGGGCAAAACTACCAATCTCCAATTGTCGTTTTCTGTTCTTGGGAAGAAACGAAATTACCGTCACGAACCTTCAATCACAGAGTTACAATTTTTATATTTGTGAGATCATTTCAAATATGTCTTCGTTATTTTAAAATTGTTGCAAATGAACAAATGAAAATACCGTCAACACAAAAAAAAATAATTATAATAACCTTATGTTAATTGATTCTCTACATCTATGCCTTATCCGCAGTATTATTTACAATTAAGAGTTTGTATTTCCAGGAAACTGCCCATCACATATCAAAGTAGTGACCTAAATTATTCTAGATCATAAGGCTGTAATTAACAATTTTTAATTTATATTTTAAATAATCCTTGACTGGTCTGTCTTTAAAGCTTCAAGGGCAACCTATGAATTCTTTTATATAAATTTCCGTAAATTTAAACCTGTGTAACGGATAATTATAGTCTGTTCTCGTATTATAGCTATGACTTCTCTGGCAACAGAAAGGATTTCTGTCCCAGCAAGCTTATGGTTGAAAACAGAGTCAGTTTTTTGCCCTGTAATTGATAAGTCAGGTTCTGTGGTGTTTGATTTTTTTGAAGCTGCTTGAGTAATTCTTGTATGAAACAGGACATTGTTCTCGTCACCTTATGCCACGATCGCGTTCATATCTCCATTGATGGCAACCATCTCATATTCTCGCTCGCGTTTGGGTACGAGCAGTGGTCATTGCAGTCTGCGACATGAATGAGGATATAGAAGTGCTGTCGCCTGCAAAGCTGTAAATATAATTATTTGACATATATAGAAGATCGTTGATACAGACCAGGAACAGTGGGGGTAATAATATACGTCATTGAGGAACTCCGGCATTGATTTTAAATTCATCCTAGAGATGTCCATCAATCCCAACTCGGACGCTTCCATCTCTTAAAAAATTTGAAAGCCGTATAAGCAGTTCTGTGGTAGATAGATAGATAGATAGATGTGTGGAGGAGGCGTCATCGCCTTTATGTCACTGCGACCTGTAAGAGCTATTGCAACCCTCCTTGTATTTAAAGTATTGTGTCCAACCGTGTCTTCTTGATCAGACTCCAAACTTTCGACAGTGGCTCCATGGTGTAGCTTAACGCTTCTGGATTGGTTGTCCCCGCAGTTTCGAAGCACAACCTCGAAAGTCATTCACAGTGGCAGAGAATGTGTTTCCTCCTCCCCCTCCTGGCAGAACCTACACAGGGTTTCATCCGCCAGGCCTATCAAACTCATATGTCTCTTTAGTCGGCAGTGTCCTGTTAGTCGTCCCACTATGATTCTTATCGACTTCCGATTATAACTTAACAAGTCTCCTGTTAATTTTGCAGAAGGTTTACTGATGAAATCTTTGGCATGTCTATGTCCCGGCAGATTCAACCACCACCTCTTGGACGCTTCTTCTATCCCTTTTTGAATATGTCTTGGCTATGGGCCTTGCCACTCCGGAAAATGGTTCTGGTGCTGTAAGTGGCTGGGACGAGCCTTCTCGGGCTAATTCGTCTGCCATCTCGTTGCCTCCATGGCCTTCGTGTCCTGGCACCCACGCCAAGGTCACTTTTTTATTAAGGCTTCCCATTTTCAACAGATTTATACAGTTCATACCGACTTTGATGTTACTATATTGGAAGATGCTTTGATTGCTGCTTGGCTATCTGAGTAGATAACGACTGTCTTGTTTCTCACCTTCCTCCTGATCGTATCCTCTATACAGAGGATGATAGCTGTAATTTCCGCCTGAAATACTGTGGCGAGTGTGCCCATAGGTATCGAGATTTGGTCTCTGTCCTTGGTTCATAGATTCTGGCTCCTATTCCTTGGTCGGTCTTCGAGCCGTCTGTATACCAGACTATGTCTGCCCTTATGGGTGGATCTTTTATCCATAGGTCTCTTGGTGGTATTTGTGTTAAACATGCCTTTTCAAAGCTATACTGTGGAGTGGAGCGGTCCGAGGGCATGCCTAGGATTTTATCCTCCTTAATCTCGCAGTATAGTTTATTATTTTCGGTGCAGTGTCCTCTTATTAGTGGTGTTTGGCGTTGTGTTAGTCTGTAACAGAACGATTTGGCTTCGCCTTGTATGAGAACATGGAGTGGGGGTAGATTTAATAATATCTCAATCGCTGCTGTTTGCGTTGTGCTCATGGCTCCGGTAACACAGAGGCAAGCTAGTCTCTGTACTCCATTTAGCCTTCTCATCGTCTCTACCTGTCTGGTTTTCGTCCACCAGGCGATTGCTCCATATGTTTTCATAAGTCTACCCACCCTTGTATATAACCATAGAGTAATTTTCGGGTTCAATCCCCAGTTTTTCCCACACATTCTTCTACATATATTTAGAGCCATTGGCATTGTGGCTTATAGCGCCACTTTTTGGATGTGCGTGTTCCATGTAAGTTTTTGGTCAAAGATGACTCCCAGGTATTTGGCCTCTTTGGAGAAGGGTATAGCTTCTCCAGCTAGCCTCATTTGCTTTAGCCCTGTTAAATCTCTCCTTTTGGTGAATGCCACCACTTATGTGGATTAACTGAGATTTGTTCTTCTCTGCACCAGGAGTATACGATGTTAAGGGCTCTTTGGGTTCTTTCCGTGCCCGTGAACTTTCCTCGCACCACAATCATCAAGTCATTTGCGTAGCCCAGGCAGTGAAAGCCTTCCGCCCGAAGTTTTTGGATTAGACCATCCACTAGAATGGCTCACAGTAGTGGGCATAATACTTCTTCTTGCAGACATCCTCTCCCAACTGCTGTTTTAAGTGTTGCCTCGCCATAGGTGGATACGATAGTCCTGTTTTTAGGGCTGGCCTCGATCCATTGACGGATGGTTCCTGGGACTTGTCTTCCTTCAAGGGCTCTTCCGATCGAATCTGGTGACGCGTGGTTGTAGGGCCTTCTATATCGAGAAAAGTGGCTGGTGCTATTTCTTTATCCTCTATGAATTTCGATAGCAGCCTACTCAAATCGTCTAGGGCTACGTCCGTAGATATTTCTGCTTGGTATGCATAATGACAGTTGCTTAGCGGGTTGGCCCTTAGAGCACTATCTCTTACGTACCTATCGATTAACCTTTCAAGGGTTTTCATCATAAACGTCGATAGGCTGATGGGTCTGAATGACTTTGGTGTCTGGTCCGGTATCCTGCCTACCTTCGGCAGGTATATAACCTTCACCTGTTGCCATTTTGTAGGTATGAATCCCCAAGCTACACAGCCTCAGAAGATCTTACAGAGAGATGGGACCAAACTATCCTATCCTCTCTGTAGAAGTACTGGGTATGTCTCATCAAACCCCTGCAATTTGTACGGTTGAAATTGGCTTACTGCCAATCTGACCTTAGACGGCGTTATGATGTCCGCAGCTAGTCTCTTGCTTTGTTGGCCTTCTTTTAGGAGGCTCTTCGAGCAGTGTCTTTTCTGTCATCTGAATTGACGCTGGAAAGTGGGCTTTAATGATGTTGTGTCTTCGTTGTCTTCTCCTTTCAGGAGTTCGACTCGGTTTGTTGAGTTTCCTTTTGCTAGCACCTTGTGTATCTCTGCACAGGTGGGGGTCTCGTTCACCCTTTCGCAAAATATCCTCCATGAAACTCTTTTTGCCTTGCGGATTTCTTTGTTGTATTCCGTAAGGACTACCCTATATAGGTCACTCATTTGTCTTCTTGGCCTATGCGAACAGCCTTCTTACGGTCTCCCGAAGCTTATTAAGCCTATGGTTCCACCAGACTGTGTTACCCCGTTGTTTCCAAGTCTTTCCTGGGCAGTTTTATACCATGAAAGCTGCAGCAACTGCTTCCGTCACCTTTTCGACCGCCGTCTCTAAACCTCTCGTGTCTTTTGTATGTGATTCCTTGGAGACCTTCGCTGAGGGATTGTAAGTATCCTCCCCAGTTTGTGTCTCTTGGTTTTCTGAACAATACTTCTTTGAGCACGGGAGCCTTTATGTTAAACCTTATGTCCCTATGATCTGAGCACGATGGTTCTTGTGACAGGTGCCAGTTGACAATTTTTTCACTTATCCTATTTGTACAGATGGTTACGTCCAGGACCTCCCGTCGGATTGCGGTGATGAAAGTGGATTCAGAGCCTGTTAGCTATTTCTAGCCCTGCTGAAAAAATAAATTGGTGTAGTAACTCACCTCTAGGGTTTGTGTCCGTGCTGCCCCATAAAACGTGGTGTGCGTTCGCGTCGCACCCAGCTACTAGTTGTAGTTTCCTTTCCACGCAGTAGGACATAACATCCTTTAGGACCTGCAGTGGACACGGTTTCTCCTCCCCAGGGAAGTAGGCGGAACATACTATCCAGCATTTGAGTCCCTCTTCAGTGGTGGTTGTTAAGATAGCTGTAACAAAATCCCCGGAAGTAGTATACAATTAATTCTATTACTGTAAATTATGCAGGCCCGTGGTCTTTTAGCAGACCTGTCGTACAATAATTTACCTTGTTTTGTTGTTAGGCCAGCCACTTGACCACCGTGTAACCAGCAGGAGGGCGATGTCGATGCCTTATTTTTCAAATCTCCGGCCTAGTGTTGCTGAAGCAGCCTTGGCATGCTGCAGATTTACCTGCAAGACCCTTATTTCTCCCCTCATTTTAAATGTAGAGCTTCTGAGTGTGTGCCTCCGTCCTCCACTTCCATGGCGGTCTGTCTCCTCTCCATCGGACTTATGCCTTGAAGGTTGTATTTTTCCATACTGTCCCCACGAGAACGTAGGGACGTGTTGGTCGACCTGATCAGAGCCGCGCATAAATAGGCAAGGCTAGTTACAAAGAGGTGTCGCCCAGTGCCTCCAGGGGAACGTCAAAACCCGCGCTGCTTTATCCCGGCAGCCATGCAGTCCTCGACACGTTGCCTTACATTTTCATTTGGGAGCGTTGGTTCACGGTAGGGTTTTCGCAAAGGCTTTTGGGAGCTTTTGAGCTCCCTCACCCTATTTATAGCCACTGCTAGCCCCATCCGTGAAGACCGGGCCATTCCCCCCATCCACCACCCGGGGGCCCAGGAGTACTGTGGTAGTCCGTATGCTGTCAATTTGCTTAACAATCTGTCATGCCACACCCTATCAAATGCTTTGGATATGCCGAGAGTCACTGCACGAGATTCGCGGCAACTCTCGATAGCTTTGGTCCACAGCCTGCCGATTCAAGATATTTTAAGCAGTTCATTGGTCAGTTTTTCCATGACTTTAGACACAATGGGAACCAAGGCAATTGGGCGATAGTTATTTGGAATCGTGTTTTTACCTTTCTTCGAAATTGGTTGCTCCAGAGCGCATTTCCAGCTAGAAGGAAAGCATGCAGTTCTGTATGATAGAGAGAAAAGGCTGTATAATGGAGCTGTTGGTTCAGCAGCATATTTCTTAAGCATTATTGTGGGAACGCCTCCGGTCATGTGGCATTGTTAGTGTTTAAGATTTTAAGTATTCGTTCCACATCGCGTTGGCTAAATATCAGACCTGTCATTGAGAAATTATTTCTTCTCGGGATAGTTCGAGAAGTCTTTCCTTGAGGATCTAATGTGGAATTTGATGCAAACATTTTGGCAACAATATTCGCTTTTTCTTTGACCATTTCCGCTATTGAGCCATCATCCTGAGCCAGTGGTAGGATTGACGTCTTTAAAAAACCCAGACTGACAGCCATGGCAACTGACCAAAAGGGTCTCGATCCGTTAGGACAGTTGAAAAGCCTTTTCTTGATCTACTCATTATATCATTCCTTGCTCTCGTCAATGGTCACTGGTTCCTAGTTTTGATGAATATTTTTCGATTTTCATCTGTTAGATCTTGGCGTCATTTACGGTAGGCAGCATTTTTAGCATTCACCGCTCATGCGCAGTTTTTTCTCAACTATGGTTTACCATTTGAAATACATTTTATCGAAGAGGAGATGAAAGCTTCCACATGACAACTACCAAGCATGGGAGAAAGCTAAATATTATTACAGGAAAGAGTCTTTCGGTGTCTGACCTAATACTCTTATCGATGATATGGAAAGTGGCAAGGAGTTGGAAGAATTGGATTTGGATGAAAGTACACTATCCGATGATGCTGCTGAGATATCCGCTTTGTATCACTAATTGTAGCTTGTTGAGTTAAAGAATTCTTGGGACGCCCCGAGTATGATTCTGCAGTTCGCCGTAAGTTCAGGAATCCATTTGATTGGTGCGCTTTAAAAGGCCGCGATGTTAAAGTTCCTGCGCACTGTTATCGCCTTGGCTTTTTCGGAAAGGAAGGGACTCTCGAGTCAACATTCCTAGGTGGTTGTCGATTTTTAAATCTGAGTTGATCTCAGGTATCCTGATGGGATTTTACCGATAATCTCCGTAGAAATTCCCGTGTCAGCCATCTCGACTTAATTTTGTTAGTTTTAGTGCTGAAGCTGCGGGAATAACTCGCTAAGCGAGGTTTTTGGGGTTTGCTTGTCCAGTGTTGGAAGCCATTATGGTGGCCGTCGGAGTGTGCGAAGTTAGTGTACCCTCATCTAGGAGGGTTCGCCCACCCGGCTTGAACTGCGGGAGCTTTGTAATTCACCGGCCCGGCTAGAACGGCTGGAACTTTGTAAGCCATCTACCCGGCTGAAACTTTGTAATCTAACCACCTGGCTGGAAGTGTGTAATCCACCCACCGGACATAAGTTACTTGAACGGGACTAGACTTCAGTATAGGGATCCTGAACAAGCCGTCCGTGTGTAGCTGAACGTCAGACTCCAGTTGGTTGGATCTGCCATTGCACCAGCTAAGTGATCATTACCTCTTCCTATTTGTTACCTTAAATTTATCACCGGAATATTACTTTTGGAATGTACTTGCTCACACATTCTCTAAGCGGATTTATGTGATCACGATTCCGTGCGAGTGTCAAAGTTCGAATTTTTCTTTTATCTTGAGCACATAATTGGGGCATTTTCATTTATTTATTTCTTAACCTATACCTACATTGAGTTTTGAACTCCCACTGATTAGATATTTTATGTAATATCCATAATTTTATTGGTACTAGATTAGGACTTCCTCCAATTGTCGATGGGTTGTGGATGCGCATTTTTTTATTTACTCTATTTATGATTCATGCTGAACAATAGATGAATAGTATCGTTTCTGTGACGTGATTAGTTGGCTCAAACGCAGTCAGGATTGTTACGTTTACTCCTATTGAAAACTTTTAGTGATTATGTGGCATCCTTTTGGCGCTTCCTACCAGCTAGGTTTACCTTGGAGGGTGAAGGTCTTGAAGCAGGTTCCACGAATAGCGTGGAGATTTTTGTTTTGGTCTGTAACAAAATTGGTGGCGCCTAACGAACCTATTCTCCGATTTATTGAGCAGCGGGCAAATTGCGCGCTCATGGTACAGCTTGCTTCAAGTCATCGCGCTCCGACCTACTGGATGAATTGTTGAAAACGAATTGGATATCTGGTCTAATCGGTCAGTAAACTTTAACCAATCTCGGTGGAACTCCTCATAGCTCCACGAGCACTTAATATCTTTCTCTTTAATTAAAAAAAAAATATACAGAAAGCGCGTCGCAGCTTCACCTCATAGTTATACTAAAGTGGATTTACCTTTATATAAGGGGTGAAGCGGATCATCCAAAAATAAAAAAATAATAACAATAATTGAGTGGCGAAAATTTCAACAATATGCTTTTTGCAGAGCTAAATAGTAAGGCTTTAACATATATTTTGTTCAGATTTTTTCCTGCATAAGAAAGCTAACATATGTTTGAAAAACCTTCCACCCGTTTGACGATAACAACTTAAATGATTTGCGACGGGATAGCAGCCTTGGCTTCGGTTATGAAATTACAGGCAATTTGACGCACTTAGAAACCCAATTTAAGTGTCGCCATTTTTTATCTTAGATAATCTGGGTGCATGGTACATTCTTTCTTTATGTTACCCTGTATATAGAAAATGACTCTGAACTGGCTTTTTATCCCTTCAGTAGGTATTATTCTCAATTTTTGCTTTATTCGTCATCTGCAAACTGCACCGCTATACCTTCAAAGATTTTAACCGGTCCATAGGTATGCCACTCATCATTCCTTTATGATGTGTTTTTTTTTCTGCACCAGCATATAATTTACTGAACAGGTACGTGAGTACTTGGGATTAATGAGAATGATGCCGGGCACGCATGCAAAACAATCAGAAAACAAAGAAGTGAGAGCGCAGCTTACTGGTACAAGGAGAATGGGATTCCCTTGCCTTAACAGATCAGATCGTTATAATGAAATGCATGACCACTGATTTGGTACCATCTTAAGGTTGGGGGTCTTTTTAAGATCCAAACTCAAGTTGGAGAGTAAATGATTTTACTTGCTGAACATAATTTTAATTACAGGTGATATTCGTTTTAGAGTTTTCGGTGATATATTAAATTACAGCAACTATAAAAAGCTTGAAGGAAATATGTATCGATAAAAGATTCAAACGTGTAATATACAGTTCTTATTAGCATAGCTGGAGATTGAAGGATTTCCAACAAGACGTCAACTTCTGTTGACCTTGGAGAGTAACGAAATTACCAGGATTGTTCAATTAATTGCAATTTTTAAAATATAATAATTTTAATTAATTGAATATTCTTAAAAATTTTCAAGGTTAGCAAAAAAAGACGTCTTGTTGAAAATCCTTCAATCTTCAGCTTTGACAATAGACAACACATGCGTTATGTATTTTAACATCCATCTTCATCTGGACTAGATTGAGCAAGTGCAAAATTATTATTATTATTATTATTATTATTATTATTATTATTATTTTTTTTTTTTTTTTTTGTCACCTTTTCGGGAAAAGATTTGAAGGCTAACCGGACAGGAGTCAAGGTTATCCTTCGTGCAACACGTAGCGACGGACAAGGTGGCAGGTTCCCAATATCACAGGTTTTTGCATGACTCCCACCAAATCTCGACCAAGACCAAGTTTTTCAAGATTTTTCACTAATCGTTTTTCAACAAGGCCAGTTGTCGAGATGATAAGTGGTAAGACTTCGATTTTTTCGAGTGAATATATTCGCTTTAGTTCGTGTAATAGATCCTGATATTTGGTAATTTTTTCCACATAGGCTTTTTGTATATTATTTTCTGCCGGCACAGCGAAGTCGATGATGAAGGCCCATTTTTCACTCTTATTGATATAAAGAATATCGGGCTTGTTATGTTCAATCTGCCTATCTGTCACTATTGTTGTATCCCAGTAGATTTTAATATAATGATTTTCAATTATTGGGTTTGGGCT
Organism: Pissodes strobi; assembly: GCA_016904865.1. Classification (NCBI taxonomy): domain Eukaryota; kingdom Metazoa; phylum Arthropoda; class Insecta; order Coleoptera; family Curculionidae; genus Pissodes; species Pissodes strobi. The sequence continues at coordinate 6,647 of MU183234.1, read as the reverse complement.
GTACTTGTAATAGGGTGGGATGTCCACTAAGAAATTATTTTTATAACAGATGTTGCTGTGTACAATCTTCGCCACATCGTTATGCCTGTTCAAGTACTCTTTTGGGGCAATAACGCTGCATGCGCTTGTGATATGCTGGATGGTTTCAGGTTTCTGACTGCAGACTCTGCACAAATCATTTGGGATGCTCTGCCTTAGGATGTTTTTGATGTAGTATCTCGTAGCCACGACCTGGTCCTGCACCGCGGATATGGCACCTTCAGTTTCCCGATTTAGCCAGCCCTGACGGAGGTAAGTACAAGACAATTCCTTGTCGACAGCATCACTGCGCAGTGCTGCTGCGAATCGGCCGTGGATTTCTTTGCTAAGCCATTCCTTTATTAGTTCTTCCTCGTGATTCGAGTGAGGGAATTCTTCATCATGGGCTAGGTTAAGAGGGGTTAGATTTTTATCAGAGCGCACCAATGCATCGTGGATAGGTAAGTTGGAATTTTTGAAGTATTTTCTTAATTTTTCTTTTTGTTTTAGGTGACGGGCCGTCAGACAGGATAGTCCTCTGCCACCGCTATGCCTTGAGATGTAGAGCCGCGCAGAAGAAGATCTCGGATGATGGCTTCTATATGAGGTTAGTGTTGTGCGCGCTAATCTATCAATTTCTTGCAGATCTGTATCGGACCACTTGAGAACACCAAATGTGTACTCCACCACCGGCATCGCCCAGGTATTAATGGCAGTAAAAGTGTTCTTTGAGTTAAGTTCAGTTTTCAAAACCAGTTGTATTCTTCTTTTAAATTCCGCCTTGATTTTGTCTTTCATTAGTTTTGTTTTGATGTTCAATGCTTGCTGGAACCCGAGGTATTTATAAGTTTCTTCTGCTGATAAGTGACCTATTTCAACTCCATCCATGAGCCTTAATGTCTCTCCTGCCACTGGGCAGCCCCTTTTTATGTGGAGAACCGCGCACTTGTCGAGTCCAAATTCCATCTTTATCGTATTGCTGAAGTTGGCGACAATTTCCATTTGGTTATGAAGTTGCTCACTGTTCCTTCCATAGCATTTAAGGTCGTCCGTGTATAGTGCATGAGACACTTTTTGTCCGCGTGGTCCATCAAGCTTGTATCCATATGGACTTCGGTTCAGCAAGGAGCTGAGTGGGTTGAGAGCAAGACAGAACCAGAGCGGACTCAGGCTGTCGCCCTGAAAAATTCCTCTTTTGATTTGCAGGTGTTGAGTCAGGTATTCCTGCTGTTGGCTGCGGACTTTAAGTCTTGTTTTCCATTTTCTCATCATGTATTGGAGCAGTTTAGCTACAGCTTGGTCTATCTTGTAGACATCCAACACTCTTGCCAACCAGCTATGGGGCACCGAGTCGAACGCCTTCCTGTAATCAACCCAGCCAACTGATAGGTTTCTGTGTTTCGTCCTGGCTTGGTTTGTGATAACCGAGTCAATGATAAGCAGTTCTTTGGCACCTTGTGCTCTCTTTTTACAGCCGAGCTGCTCCGCTGCTAGGATTTCATTCTCAGTCAAGTGTTTCTCGATTTTCTGGGCAAGTATAGATGTAAAAGTCTTATACAGCGTGGGTAAACAAGTTATCGGGCGATAGTTTTTGGGGTTGTTTAGATCTCCAGTTTTTGGCAGCATCGTTGTGGTACCTTCCATGAGAAACTCGGGCATTAGTTCCGGACTTTCAAGAATTGACTGAAACTGGCGGGCCATTGCGTTGTGTAGTGCAGTAAAGTGCTTCCACCAGTAGTTTTGTATTTTTTCTGGCCCAGGTGATTTCCAGTTTGCTACGTTTTTCACAGTTCTGAGAACATCTGCTTCAGTAATTTGAACTTTTGGCATAGATGGTTTTCTTTTATTCCACCCAATCTCCTCCTGGATCCAGTAAGCGTTTTCCTGGTAATTTTCCGGTCGTCCCCATATGTTTTCCCAATATGTAAGCATATCTTGCGGGTTTGGTCGTGATGTTTCTTTGTTTTCGGCGCTTGAGGTGTCAAGATATCTGTAGAACCTGCCCGGGTCCTCAAGAAAGGTTCTGTTGTCACGGAACCGGCGGTTGCGTTTATTGTAACGTCGTATTCTAGCTCCAAGTACAGCTACTCTTTGTTTCTGTTTATCAAGGTAGGTTTTCAGTTCCTGTTGGTAGCCTGGGGAGTTTCTTTTCATTTTTGCTTCTTTTGCAATGTTTTTAATTTCTTTTTTTAGTTTCTTTTTGTGTTGTGTTGGATTCGAGATGTATGAGTCGAGTTTGCCTATTGTTTTTCTTATTAAATTAATCTTCCTTTCAAGTCTTTCTTTCCAGGGTGGGGTGGTTTTTCCATTGTTAATATTTGTTCTCTCTTTTTTAGCTTTTCCAGACAAGAAGACGACGGCATCCGCGGCACAGTAGGCCAGTTCGTGAATTTTCTCCAGGGTGTCACACTGCTGCACGAAGTCCCGTAGAATAATGTTCATGCCATTAACTGCCTCTCTAGATTCTGGTGAGTATTTTAATTTTGCTATGGGTGGTCGCATGGTGGGTTCCATACCTCCATATTTGAGTAGAGAGGCACGCAGAGCATTCTTCAACCTTTCCGCCCTCTCCGGGTCTGACTCTTCCTGTATTAGTGGCTGTTCTGCTTAATTGTTGTTTTGTGTATGTTGTTCATCTGCTGCCTCAGCTAGATCCTCTGCATGTTCCGGTTGAGCTGCGTTAAGTGCGATTGCAGTCTCCCTTTTGAGTGCGTCAAGTTCGGCGTCAGAGATTGCCTTTCGCCTCAGGACAGATCTTGCCTGATCAGATAGTCGCTGGGCCTCCATTTGTAGGTTCGGAAACTTCTCTTGCCACATCTCTTGTAAACGATCCCTATATCCTGTCCTGTCTCGTTCGTTACGTGTTGCGAGGAGGTATGCGCGTATGAGTTCGACGTTAGTCTCTTTACTCCAGCGCATACGCTTTCCTTGCGTAGCCTCTCTGACTGGGTGCTGGATTGCAGCATCCAAGTCATTGTCGGCTGGTAGGGGGTTGTCATGGGGAGCAGGCCTTGTGGTGTTCGTACGGGGAACCACGCCACTTGCTTCGTTGGATCCCCTATCTGGCTGGTCCTGCGGACGGTTCCGAGAAGAGGTAACAGCCGTCACTGCCTCTCCGCCCTGGCTTCTTCCTATCGTTTTAGGAGCAATAAACTCACTTCTCAGAGGGTGCTAGCCTCAGGAGAAGGATCTGGTTTTTGTCCACCCCGGGTATTTTATTTTCCCAGTGCCCTCTAGGTTTTACTCTAGCGAGCGTACCCATTATTATTATTATTATTATTATTATTATTATTATTATTATTATTAT
>MU183233.1:219109-229867 GCA_016904865.1 Pissodes strobi | reverse complement strand
CAATACTTAAAAGTATGTATACATACCTCAATTAAATGCCGAAATTTTAATTCCTAACATTAAACAACACTTCGAAAAGGCGCGTTTTTATTTCCTCATTAAAAATTTGAAACATCAACATCTCGTCCCGACACCCCGAATGCCTTTTCAAACATTCGACGCCGTTAATTATCTCTTTTTTAGGGAAATGTAAACAGACTTTAGTCGCATAAACACGCACATCTGGTGCTGGCTGAACGTTAAGATCTTTTTAGCTGTCGCGCTGACTAGACGCGTCTCTTTCTAAATTATCGCGATGGACAAGAAAAGAGAACGCTCTCGGAGTAAGGAGCTTTGGCAGGTGGGCATTAAATTAAAAGAGATACTCTTCCGCAGTGTCTAAATTTAAATCTATTATGCGCTTAATTACGCATTTGGGATAATTATTTTTTAGATTTATTAATTCTGGTTCGTTTCTTGTTATTGTGACGATGATTTTTTTATGGATAGTTTTTGGGAATGTGTGCCCGTTCGATTTAGTAAATAAATAAAATATTTAAAAGGGACTTTTGCTTGATAATTCGTTAATTTATTATTTTTTAATCTTGATACGCAGTAGGTACCACTTAACAGCGATTTAAATTTAACTACGAAAGTACTTCATGGAACATCGGCCAAATGCAAAGCAACCAAGCCAGTTTTCATTTCAATCCATTAGTTATGAAAATGCTAATGGGAGGTCGTCCTGCCGGTACTAATCTTTCAGAAGTTTATTTATTTTTAATATAATCTAACTTATTGTTTCAGTATGCACCAAGCTTATGGTACTTCCAGCTCGGCAGCTGCTTCTTATATGAGTTCTTCATCCTCCAGTCCTTTTTACAGCACCTCTTCCTATCCGTATTCGCCCTTGGGACCATCTAGGGGATTGAATGCATCGTGCAAAGGATCAGGTAAGTCTAAAATTAATAATAGAGCAGGTATAAAAGGTTTTATTACTCGCAGCCTTTCAGGTTTTGGTTGACGAACATTATATTATAATGGTATTTATAATTTCAATTTTTAAAGAACCCTAAAAAGTATTATATACAGGACTTTTCTTTAATAGCAGGTTATATTGCGGCTCCATATGGATCGCCAGCTAGCGCTTTTGGGGCTGCTACTGCGCAGGCAGGTCAATATTCCCCGTACGCAGCCTATGCGACCTCTGGTAGTGGGGCTGCAAGTTTCGCCCAGGGGTTCACACAGGTAAGTTTATTATATTTTAATAAAAAAAGCCTGTTTTATTATTTAAGCATCTTTCAGATAATTTTTTGTCAAAATTTGTATCGTCTAGAGTCTTGTGCCTTTGAGTCTTTGTAAAGAAAAGCCACTGTACTCGTTCTACACACTTGAAGCTAGCCGCAGTACGGCAACTATTGCACCTTAGCAATAAGGCAACAACTTGGTTTATTTACTATTTACAGGGTTTGTTTACTATTTTAGAATGTCTAATATTTTACTTCACGCATGGCCCTCCGCTCGCTACGGGAGCGCAACCCACAAAAACTAACCCAAACTCCCAAACTTTTTACAAACATAACCTTAAAAAATTGTACCAGTTTTAATCTATGGCTCGGAAACCTGGACCCTGACAAAAGCAGATGAGACGTTACTATCAACATTTGAACGATAAATCCTAAGAAAGGTTTATGGTGCTGTTCAAGAGGATAACGTCTGGAGAAGAAGATATAATTTTGAACTTTATAACTTATACAGAGGTTCAGGAAACAGAGACATAATAACAACAATCAAGATTGGCAGGTTAAGATGGGCAGGACATGTAGCACGCTATGACAACAACGTGCCAACGCGAAGAAACTTTGAGGCCATACCAGCCGGCAGTAGAGGCAGAGGGAGACCAAGGCTGAGATGGAAAGACGGCGTTTTTGAGGATGTCAGAAAAATTGGTGCGGTGGACTGGAAGGAAGGTCCTTGCCAGAAACCGGAAAGGATGGCGGACGAGGCTGGAGAAAGTCGGGGCCGTGTAGGGCTGTAGCACTACTGATGATGATGATGAACCTTAAAAAAATCGATCGGAATCAAACCCGGGTCGCCGTATCACAGTCCCAGCATCTAACCACTGAACCACTAGAGCACTTGACAGCATTCATTGCAAAATTATGTTAAAATTGATTACTAAGTCATCTTCAAATATTTTTATCAAAATGCTGGCCAAATGATGTTAGAATCTGATAATTATTTGACAATCGGCAACACTGTACCGCAGCGTGGTGTCAGATTGAAAAAATAAAAAATGGTATCTGATGCTCAACAAATGGTATGTTGGCGAAAAAATGGTAGCTACATAGTAAATGGTTCATTTCATTATCAAAATTTATGAAATTTTTTTCTGGGATCAATAAATACAATTTTAACCTAATTAAAGCTTGGTTTCCACAAGACGTTGACCGTACCACATAAGAGGGCTTCAGAGTTGCGCGCGCATCACATTGTTGAAAAAAATGTCTAATATTACACTTCGCGCATGGCCCTCCTCTCGCTTCGCTCGCTACGGGAGCGCAACCAACAGAAACTAACTCAAGGCATGCCCAAAATGAAGAAAAAATTACATGTCTTCTCACTGGAATCGAATCCGGGCCGTCTATCGCAGACACAGCATCCAACCACTGAGCTACAAGACCAGTTGACAGCAAATCGCTCGCTAGACCTTAAAGATATGGTGTTTGACAACAATGTAATGTGCGCACAACTCTGAAGCTCTCTGATGTGGTACGGGAAACGTCTACTCTTGGTTTACGGGCCACGGCCGCTGCCTTAACCAGCATCTTTAGATAGCGGTCTGTTTTTCTACTCGATTCCACATGACGTGACGCGACGTTGGCTCAATCGGCAAAATTACCCATGGCTTTACGGTCAACTGAATTGCTTTCAACGGCCAGGTAATGCAGTGGCCAGATACTGTGCTTGTGATAGGGCGGCCCGAGGTCGATTCTCGTCAGTACCAAGCCATTTTTTTATATTGTTTTGAAGGTTACGTTTATTTCTTTGTTTAAATTTGGGTTACTTCTGTTTCGTTGCGCCCCGAAGCGAGCGAAGGGCCATGCATAAAGTTGACAGTACTCTTTTAAATTCTCGCCCTCCTTTGATACAGCCCCTTTAAGAAAACACGCTAAAATGTTTCATCCAGGTAAGGGATTACTCGCAGTAATAAACTTCAGCCTCTGCCACATCAAAATTACAACAAATAATGTATACAAAATTTAATTAACACTTAATATTGCCGACATTTGGCCAAGGTCACAACTCCGGGCAGAAAAGATTAAAACAGACCGCTTTCTGAAGACGCTAGTAGTTGTAGGAGGCATTGTTTATAGGCAAGCAAGGCAACTCATCATAAACAAAGACATCAAAATGTAGGAATGTGTTATAGTGAGTAGGGATGTGTTACTGTTACATTATAAGCTGGATGCTTCATAAATTCGCTGGACCATAAATATAACTAGCAGCTAACTCCACACAAAAAAAAACAAATTATCCCTAGTAGGCCCGAATGAATTTCGAAGTTAATCTTAACTTCCCGCATGGTCCTCCGCTCGCTTTGCATGCTCCGAGGCGCAACCCAACAAAACTAACCCAAATTTACAAAGAGAAACAAACCTAACTGTAACAAAAAATAAAAAAGTCTCTTACCGCCGACGGGAATCGAACGCGGGACGGCACATCGGAAACCCAGGATCATACCACTAGACCACAAGGCCTCTTGGAAGCATTTTGCTAGACCGTATAGACAAAGACGTCACTAAAAATCACCGGATCCTTGCATATCGGGTGATGGGTCCGCCCACGCCACGTGTCTTCGCGACTCGTGCCATGTCTTCGCGATGCCTAGATGGTTGGGTCTTAAATCGGCGGCCCGGGTTCAAATCCCGTTGCTTTTTTTATTTTTTTTAAGGTTATGTCTCTGAACAGTTTTTTTTTCTTAATTTTGGGTATGGCTTGGGTTAGCCCTTGGTTAGTTTCCTTTTTTTCAGCCCCCGTAGCGAGCGAACCGAGCGGAGGGCCATGCAAAACCATAATAATTACCCGGCGACCCGACCGTCGACGGAAACAGCCGAGTATCCGCCGATTTTTAGTGGCGCCTGTATACACAAGGCTAACTAACGACGCTCGTTCGGGCCGACTCGGGATCATTTATTTTACGTGGGGTTTAGCTACTATTATAAAAATATGGTGTTTGTCAACAATGTGATGCGCGCGCAATTCTGACGCCCGGGCTACATCTTGTCTGCAGCTCTACGATAAGACCTGGTGGATGCAATCCATTGATTCGCGTCTAACTACACCAAATTTGAGCCTACATGCATGCGTAAGTGCTATTTCAAATATTTTTCAGTTGTTTTTTCTTTATTTTGGGCATTGCCTTGGATTATTTTTGTTTGGTTGCGTCTCCAGGGGGAGCGAAGGGCTATGCGTGAAATGAAATATTGGAACGATAGCACTGGGCTGTTGCCAAATGTGACCTGGAGCTAGCCGCCGCACGGCAACTAATCAGGCCAATGAAACGTTTACTATTATTTCACTTCACGCATGGCTCTCCGCTCATTACGAGGGCGCAACCAACAAAAACTAACCCAAGGCATGCCCAAAATGAAGAAAAAAAAATTACAGTCAACCATAAGAAAAATAAAAAAACACGGACGGGAATCACAGATCCAGCATCTAACACTCGACCACCAAAGCACTCGAAAATTATTTGTTGTAGGTAGACCTGAGTATTCACTGGACCGTGGACATTATTATTTGCCTTTTCGACTGATGCGTGCGCACTTAAACGAACCTCTAAGTCCCGGCCACCCAATTGTCATTGTGGTTTATACCCGCGTTCGCTGCCGGAAGCTTCACGCTTGCGTAGTATGTTATTCTGCGATTACAGCGACGCAAGTGGCGCTTTACAAAACTTGCCGATTTGAATTGAATATCTTACTGTTGTTGTTGTTCCCCGATGGGATTTAAGTACAAATACTAGGTACCTGTCAATGGCTTCTAGAAATGATTAAATCGTTAGAGAAATATAAAATTCGGTTGTCGATTTTTGTTTTTTTTTTTTTTTTTTGATTTTAAGCTTGCCTTGGATTAGTTTTGTATGATTGCGTCCCGGAGCGAGCGAAGCGAGCGGAGGGCCATGCGTGAATTGAAATATTAGACATACTAAAATATCAAACAAACAAACAATGTCAGTTGTATATACTAACTGTTTTCATGATTGCATCATCGTTACGTCAAGCTTTCGGCACGATATTGAAGAGGTATACGCAGATCCTTGTTCGCTAGTGGCGAGAAGCGGTTAGGTACACCGATTGCAAAAATTCGCGCATGCTGAGGTTTTGACTGTTTGACACACATTTGGCAACAAAATGTCTTCATTTTGGGCATGCCTTGGGTTAGTTTTTGTTGGTTGCGCCCCCGTAGCGAGCGGAACGCCATGCGTGAAGTGTAATAATAGTCAACATTTCATAGGAATCATATGATACACATGAGCGAATTTTTGCAATCGGTGCACCTAGACGCTCGTCTAGAGGCGAGTGATAGGATTAGGATTGATTAGACACTAGATAGAGGAAAGAGTCTGAAAGAGGCACTGTCACTTATCAGAACGTGTATCAACCACTGAACTTCAACTCACGGGTTGATATAATGATTATTTTTCTTTTAATTTTATATTTGATATTTCAGGGCGTTGAGTACAGTCCGTACAGCTCAACCTATACAGACTCACAAACATCGCAGTATGCTACTAGTTACTATGCATCGCAGTCCTACTCACCTTATGTTAGTTCTCCTAGTTCTAGCGGAAGTATAGGTACTTCAACCTATCAACTAGCGACTGGAGCACTTTCAGGTAATAATCTAAAAATTAAATTTTAAATAAGATCGAAAATGATCCGTATTATCGCGTATGTCAAAAATTTCCTATAGATAGATTGTCCGCCTTTGCTCTGCCATTTTAATTTATAATAATAATACGGAATACGGTGTTTTCTTCAAACTTATCACGTCATCATCCTGTGGAAATAGGCTCCTTTAGCCACGCCACATTTGATTCATATTATAACAGTAATGGTAGTTCAAGCCGCACTAGCCGCAGTCAAACGAAGAGATAAGCCTTAACCATAACCCTACTTTTACTTTAGGGGTTGTTTTGTTTGTTGTTTTTTAAAATATATATTTTCATTTTCGTCGAACCCCTATTACTTTTGGATTTTCAGTACAGATTTGCTATTTAAAATAAATAGATTGAAGAACGAAATATTATGCACACGTCGTTATGCCCTTATAGTGATACCAGTGATTCTGAATCAGAAAATGAAGGTAATAACTAAAACAGAGTATTTGTATCCACAATACCGAAACAGCGCGTTTCGCTAACCATGTTAGCAGGAGATGATTAAAACTCAGTTTTAATTTTTAATCGTCTGCTGATAATGCTAACATGGTTAGCGAAACGCCCGTTGAGTGCAAAAATTCTGTTTCTGTAATGTGGATAAAACTCTGAACTCTGTTTTAGTCTATTTAGCCGAAAGGTTCCAAACCCCAACATAAAGAAGATAATAAAATAATTACCAAGAACTAAAAATAAACAGGTGTTGAGTTTTCATAAGATTAGTATGTTTTGATCTGTTCTTATTTCAAATGTAATATTATGCCTTACAGAAAGTCCTTCAAATGGTATTTCCTTAACCCCAGATGGCTCAACTTCTCCATTAAAGGCAGAGAGTGCAAGAAGATCTAGAGAACAGTCCAGCAGCTTAGGTAAAGATGATCGTATTAACTATATACAATATAAGGTTTGTTGTGTTTGAAAACATAAATTGATGTTTTGTTTATCAGGTGAAACGAGGGCACGAGGTAGAGGCAGGCGGACAAACACTGTATCTCCAACATCCCCGGAATCAACAACAGACAGAGTATTCATATGGGACTTAGATGAAACAATTATTATATTTCATACTTTATTAACAGGCAGTTATGCTACCAAATACCACAAAGTAAGTTGGTTTTATGTTTTAATTTAAACTTTCTCAATCTGTTTTTTATACCCCAAGCATTAGCTAGATATATCAATAATATTTGATTCCTAGAAACATTCCTGTAATTTCTTCATTCTTTTTCTCTATTTCAGGATGCTCAAAATGTTCTTCAGCTGGGTTTTAAAATGGAGGAAATGGTTTTTAACTTAGCAGATACTCATTTCTTCTTTAATGATATTGAAGTAAGTGATTATAATTTATCGCCTGGTTTTGTGTGTGCACAAATGGTTGTTGGGGGTTTTCCTGAATGAAGTAGCCAAAAATATGGCTAAGCTTTTTGTTACTGATTGAACATAATGGGCCTTTCTTGTAGCTTAGGCTACTTAATTAGGAATGACCCAATTGCATCCTAAATAGCTTTTCTTTGAGTTGTCCTGTAGTTGATATTTGTGATTGTATTCAAAACAGTTTTCTTATTTCTAGGAATGTGATCAGGTGCACATAGACGACGTCTCATCGGATGACAACGGTCAAGATTTGACAAACTATAACTTCAGTACAGATGGATTTCATGCGGCCTCGGCCGCGGGGAGTGGCAATCTCTGTTTAGCAGCGGGAGTGAGGGGAGGTGTAGACTGGATGCGCAAGTTGGCCTTTAGGTACAGAAAAATTAAGGAAACCTATAACAACTACAGGAACAGGTACTGACGTTATTCTTACTATACCAAATTTGTAAAATCTTATCAGAACACTAAATAAGTTAATATATTTGCTAAATGCAGATACAGATATTCTTGAAGCCTTCAATAAATTCCATAAAATAGACAAAATGACAAAATTAACTTTTTAGACGTTATTATTAATTAGGAACATAACTGCTAACCCTATAAAGATCAAATGGTATAGAGTATGTGTGAAAATTTGGTAACATTATATGTGGTATATTTTAATTTCAGTGTGGGTGGTCTCTTAGGCTCAAACAAAAGAGAACAGTGGCTCCAGTTGCGGCAAGAAATCGAAGCCGTCACAGATAACTGGCTTACTCTGGCGAACAAGTGTCTAACGCTAATTAATTCAAGGAGCAACTGCGTTAACGTGCTGGTTACCACTACGCAGCTCATTCCGGCCCTGGCTAAGGTGTTGCTGTTCGGGCTGGGCAATGTGTTCCCTATAGATAATATTTATTCAGCAACAAAGATAGGTAGGAATATCTACATTAATTTACATAACAGTATTATATGTTTGTTTAATAGTAATAATAAGCAGTAATAACAGAATTTATGCATAATATTACACCGAGTGCTTTTACACATCAACAGGGCTGGACGCAGGGCCCCACATCCCTTCTAGTTAGTAAATATCTATTGATAATTTTATTTTTACATTTGAAAGACAAATTTCCACTATTAGAATACATATTTTTTGTCATTTTTTGAAAATCATTATTGCAGTTGATAGTTTAGTAGGCACACAAACAAATTTTATTGTTATAAAACTTTTGAATCCAAGGTTTGTGGAGGCCTCGGGGCTTGTCCGGCCGTAAATCTGGCCCTGCACATCAATAAAAGTATAAAAACATGACATTTACAAGGTAAACAGTCACGGCTAGAAACTTCACCCATAAATGCATTTTAAAATTCAATAAAATTACAAGTTACACTCAAAGTACAATTTAAAATTGATACGTAATACCTATTATAAAACAGAATACAAACATGCTACAAAAATTATCATTCCAACAAATATAATATTAAACATATCACATCAAGTAATTGGAACTGTTGTTGAGATAGTCATCAAATGAATAGAACGCCTTTAACAACAAATAAGGTTTCACTCTATGCATAAACTGCCTCTCTCTCTCAGTTCGCTTAAGTGTACTGGAAGCACATTATAAAATTTTATACAGTAGAAGTTAGTGCCTCTCCTGATCATTGAGAGCCTGTAAAAGTCAAGAAGTATATCACTCGTATTTCGGGTAGCATAGTCATGGATGTCACTGTGAGCGGAAAAAGTAGTGATGCTGGTCTTGATGTACATTAGGCAATTAAAAATATACAGCGATGGAAAGGGAAGTATCGGAAGGTCCAGAAAGCGCTGTCGACAGCTGTCTCGCTATCCCAATCCCGCAATAACACGCACTCACCAGCGTTACAGTTCAAAAACTTTAGTTGAATGGGCGCTGTGACCTCAGACAAGAACAGCGTACGACATATTGGAGGCAAAATACCCATGATAGGCCGTAATCAGCGTTGACACAGGCACGCAATGTGAAAGCACCCTAATCAAGTGAGTCACGTCCGATAATTTACCAGAGAGCCCCAACACACGTTCCTTCCAGATTAGTCTCGGATCAAGGAACACCGAGGAACCTTACGTGAGGATCACAGGGCATATAAGGGGATTGTTCAGCCTTAGTGTGAAGTTTAGGTTCTGGGTCTTTGATGCATTGAGACTCGAGCGATTTCCCAGATACCAGTCGAGTATATTGGACTGCGTGGCGCCGACAATATCCACCACGGGGTCAGTAGGGTGATACTTTAATATGTTGGTTGTATCAACATATTAAAGCATGTGCGAATAGATAGATCGATAAACTTTTATTTATTCCTTATAACAGTGAGTTACAGAAGCGAAAACTAGGCGTGGAACAGTGTCATAAATACAACAAAAAACTTACATATAAAGTAGAAATATAGGTACATTGTACATACAGTGATGGGCTAAAATATGGAACAAATTCATTTAAAAATCAGGTATTAATTTTTTGAAAAAACGCTCGGACACGTCGATTATAATTTTTTCTTCCGGATTTTTTGCCTCAAAAAGAAATTATACAGGGTGTGTCAAAAAGTAGATGTAGCAAATTTTTTTTTGTATTTTAAATAGAGCCCTATTTTTTTCAGTCAAATTTTGAATTCTACGTCAAATTCTGCGCATAATTCATGTAGCATAACCTATCCTTATCTCTAACGGTTTTAGAGAAAAATTACATCATAAAACGAAAATTATTTTATTAAGTGTTGAAAATGCCAATCCAAATTTTGTAGTTTATCCTTATACACTTTTGATTTCAAATAACCCCAAAGAAAGAAATCCATTGGTGTAAGATCGGAAGATCTTGCAGGCCATTCTATGGGTCCTCTTCTACCTATCCATCGTTCGGGAAATACAGTATTTAAATACTCTTGTACTTGTCGAGCAAAATGAGGCGGAGCACCATCCTGCTGAAACCAAATAGACGCTTCTGGTAGATTAGGCTGATTCGGATTTGGAAAATCCGCTGCTACTGTGGGAATTAATTAATTTTGAAGAAATTGTAAATACCGGTCTCCTGTATGATTTCCATCGAAGAAAAAAGGTCCAATATTTCTATCATTTAATATCCATGCCCAAACATTTACTTTTTGTGGGTTTTGCGAGTGCTGTTCTCTCATCCAACGGGGATTATTTGTACTCCAATACCGAAAATTTTGCCTGTTTACCGAACCATTCAAACAAAACGTGGCTTCATCGCTAAAAAGTATGTTGCGATGGAAAAATAGATTTAAGTTGCAAATTCTCATCATAGTTTCGCAAAACTGTAGTCGGCGGTCGGGATCATCTTCGTGCAGCAACCTAATTTTGTACGGATGGTAATTTTCTTGTTTCAATATCCGCAAAACAGATCGTCGGCTCACATCATTATTAAGGGCTACTTCAGTGTATGCACTATGGGGATTGTCTTCAACTTCTAAGAAAATGTTCA
>MU183233.1:142553-219099 GCA_016904865.1 Pissodes strobi | reverse complement strand
AGAATCCGACTCTACTACCTGCTGAGTTCTACCCTCCAAGTATGATGACAGCAAATCCAAGGCAACACCTCTAACACCATACATTTCAAGCTTCTCAAGCAATTTCACATGATCTACACTGTCAAAGGCTTTAGAAAGGTCCAAGCACATGCCCAATGTTTGTTTTTTGTTGTTTAATGAGTCTAAAATCTTAATCATAGCTTGATATATTTTTGACTATTTGAGATTACCGAGTTACCCTCGAAGAAGGTCATAAATCTACTGTAAAAAATATTTTCAAAAATTTTACTTACGTTAGGCATCAGTGAGATAGGTCTGTAATTCTTCTCATCATCCTTTTCGCCTTTCTTATGTATTGCCTTGATATAGGCATTTTTAAATTTTTCTGGGAAACATCCGGTTGAGAGACATAAGTAAGTAATGCTATGGGGGCTGCAATAATGTAGGCCGTTTTCTTTAGGAGTGAGATTGGAATCTGATCATCACTTACTGCCTTTTTATTTGTAAGTTTTCTTATGGTCCTAATTACCTCTTCAGGGTCGGTTGGTAGCAGGTAGATAGAAGACGCCAGCCTAGTTGCCCCACCCTGATAATTAGGGCTTTGAGTTTGCGAGAGTACACTAGGACATGAATTTACAAAATTATTGTTTAGGGTGTTTATAATTGTAATAGAATCGTTATATTTGTTTAAGAAGTTCTCGACAATTCTAGTATCTTTACTAGATCTATCCGTAATAACTTTCACCACCTTCCAAGTCGCTTTTACGTTGTTCTCAGCCCCCTCAATAAAGTTTGTGTTGGCCATCTGCTTAGCTTTAATTATTACTTTCTTCAAAATACTACAATATTTACTAAAGAAAAGTCCAGACACTTGCCCCTTCGTTCGACTTCGACCCCTTCATGCAATTTATTTTTTTTTTACAACAAATAATTTTTTCATGAGTTCCAAAAAAATATTTAAAAAAGTATTATAGGCTAAGTTACCTGTTGTGCACCTATACACTGGCGACCAATCGACTCTCAGAAGTTCTTGTTCAAAATGATGCTTTTTACTTTTTGTACAAAGCCTCCCAAATACATGTTTGGGCTTTGTTTTATTGAATTCAATATTGTGTATGCTTATGACTTGAGCTTTATGATCTGAAAGAGCAGTATTTAGAACATAGCTCCTAAACCCACTGTCCGAGTTAAAAAATATATTATCTATTAGTGTTGCTGAGGAGGTTGTTACCCTAGTGGCCTCAAAAATACACTGATGGAAATTAAAAACATGAATTACATCCAGAAATTGTTTAGCTTGCTCACTTTTATCAAACAAATCTATGTTGAAGTCGCCTCCAATAACAATCTTATAGGCAACAAAAGAGTCAACAAGGATATTAAGCACTGTTTCCATTTTTTCCACAAAGTCCTGAAAAGAGCCCACGCCTCTCCGATAAACACATAGGACAGCCAGTTTTATCTTACAATCCACTGCACAAGCACACTCGACAACACCTTCAATACTCTTCTGGCGTATTCCGTCCACATCAGTAAGGTCCATGTTGGTATCTGCATAGATACAAGCTCCTCCAAGTTCCATAATAGGTCGTAAATAGCAGGAGACCATTCTGTAACCTTGAATTTTTATACAAGATTCATCCTCTTGCTTCATCCAGTGTTCAGTTAGTAGTAGAATGCTTGGCCTACCAACAATGCCATTAATTAAACACTCCAGTTCCAGTGTTTTGTTCCTAAGTGATTGGATATTCTGGTGTAAAACCAAAAGGGCCTCCTTGTTATTTGATACCATATTGAATCCAGCCGTAGAGCAGCCTGCATCATCTGTACTTAGAAGCTCGCTTGGAATCACTAAGTTGAATGGGTTTTGGCTGCTAGTCGATGAAAAAACCTATTAATGCATACTTCTTTTGGCCATATGTTTGGTTCCATTGCTCTATTTAGATTTGACTCAGAAATGGAGATCTTGTAGGATGAATAGTATTTTGGAAACTTCGAGTTCATTTTCTCACATTCAACTTCAGGAAACATTGGTTTCAGGTAATCAGTAATTTCTTCAACTGTTGTGTTAAGATATAATTTATACACATAAAAGGATATTTGTCGAGCCCCTCTTAATTTATTGTTCTCAGTATAGTCCATGTCACCAATCAAAACCTTGGTCCTTTTCTTTGTTTTCTTGTTATTAACTAGAATGAAACCATCATTCCGAGGCGTATTGTTATTTTTAAGTGCTTCCTCTGCATTCTTGATAGCCTCACATAGATGGCCCTTCATAATGGGTACAGCTTTACTTGAGGTCGGATTGACAGTTAAGGCCTCCGGGACAACATTTGATAAGTTTTGTTGCAGGCTCTCTTGCGAGACCGAGAATTGATGTGTTTCTCCATCGGTATCACTGGATATGAATGGCAAGTCTGCCTTACATTCATCTAAAAGTAGTTTTAACCTTGTTTGACCTTCAGGCGTAAAATTTGTTTGCACTTGAATTTCTAGGGCATTGATTTTTCCCTCCCGATTGAACGATTTCTCTTTTAAGAGTCTCATTTCGTTCTGCTTTTGAGAGAGCAGTTGTCTAAGACTCTCAATTTCAGCAATTTGCTCAGCGGAATTAGTTTTCTTGTTTACAACAGTATTTGAGGTTGTGTCACAATTATGATTGCCGCAATAAAGCCGGGTTTCATCGATATTTTAATTTTCCCAGCGAAATCTCTTACCACACATAACATTCCACGCATACCGCGTAACTCACTACTTGCGTTTTACAGCATTCAAAGTTCACTTTAGCCAGAGCGATATGGTTTCGTTATCACCACCCGCCATGATGATATACAAAGTATTAACTTTGAATTGTTTTGAATAAATTAAAAATAATAGTGAACCCAATATTGTGGTACACCATACGCAACTGGCCACTTATTGAGATTGCAATTGTAGGAAACATATTGAGCAAAGACATCGTAGTAGAATATTCTTTGATTTTGACTATGCCCTGAAAGATAAGACTCAAGAAGAGATATGCTTTTGATATGAAGGTTATAATATAGAAGTTTCCGCAGCAGAATGTCATGCGACACACAGTCGAAAGCCTTTGTAAGATCATAAAAGGGTGCATAGGTGTCCAGACCCTCCTCCATACCGTCCGTTATGTGATCAATAAGATTATTAATCGCCAGTGTGGTGGATTTTTTATTGCGAAATTCAAATTGACCCGGAAAGGATAAGTTATTTCCCTCAAAAAAGTCATTTAGTTGATCTTTTAAGATGTAATCAAAGATTATGGAAAACAATAGGCAATAATGATATTGGGCGATAATTGGTACTGTCATCATTTGAAGATTGGGACTACCTTAGCACTCTTAATGTCTGATGGAAAAATCTCATCATTAATACAAAAATTATCCCAGTTTATGAAATCTACCGAGTTATAGAAACCAACCATGCCTAGGCTTGTGATTGACTATGATATAGTCAAATTCAGCAATTACACCCAATGGTCAGAAATTACAAAATCCCTGGTGTAAGCTTCTTGTTCCGGTATGTTTAAAAAAAGTGTTATCAAGGCAAGAGTTTTGCCGAGCGGGCGTAAAAATCATTCTGGAAAAACCGTAGGTTTTTACACAGTCTTTAAAGAATTGAGTGTTATTATTTTCAGGTACCAAAAAATTTACATTGAAATTTCTAGGAAATATTAAGACATAGTTTGAATTTGATAATATCTGCCAAGCCCACTCCAAAATTTGAATAAAAGTATGGAAATGTCCTCAAGGTGACTTTGCACAGCATATAATTCATAATGCTTTTCAGACGATACTATATTTATATAATTTTTCTGCTCAAATTTGAAAGGAATATTAACAAAATAGCAACACCTCCTTTTATATGTATTTTCCCATAAAAGAAACTAACGATTTCATAGTTTGGTAATTTGATGGTATTTATTTCTTCTTATCTCAACCAGTGTTCAGAGATACAAATCAAATGATAGTCAGATGGCCAACAATCAATTTCTAGGAGCTTATTAAGAAAATAAGTGTAAATATTTATTTTTTATTTTTATTTTATTTATTTACGGCAAGGTCATTTTACAACCACACAAATTTTGCAATTTATCTATGTATAACAAACATAATAATAAAATACCACCAATACCTATACAATTTATTACTTCCAAAAAACATTGATATTTTCATTCAAAAAGATCAATATTTCGACATTTTTGATTTGCAAACCTGAGCATCCTTGTGATTGACTCAATCAAATCAAATCAAAAAATTCTTTATTTCAGAAAATACTTGCGTAGTTAATAAATAGCGTCACGAAGCATAAAAAGAAAAACATCATAATTACAAGTAGTCTTAATCTAAAATATTGGACATATTACGGATTTAAAAATTTATGATACTTAACACAACATTGAATTCAAAATTACAATTAAAATAGTGTTCTTCTTCCTCTCCCCCCTCTACTTAATTAAGGCGATACACAAGACACAATGACAAAACAGACCAAATAAAATAATCAGTACATTAATGAAAGGGACTTAGAAGGAATAAACAATCTAAGTGAAGCCATAAAATCACCCACCTAAGAGAAACTCAGCAACACTGAATCAAGTGCCTAAATATTGATCTTTTAAAGTGTGAGGTATTCTGGATCAACTTCAGGTCTTGTGGAAGTTTATTGAAATATTTAATACAGGAGTACATTGGACTGCGTTTAGAGAGTGTGAGTCTGCAATGGTATATTATAATTTATTGACCGGGTGTGTGGTCATGTTGAGGCAACTCTTTTGTAATCAGGTGCCGATTCTTACGCAAAAACATTATACACTCATAAATCGGTAGACCAGCCAAAGTCAATAAGTTATGTACTCTTAAAAATCCCCTAATGCATACCCAACATAAGACGCAAGGCCCTTTTTCTATAAAAACCCTTGTAGCATTTACTCTATTTCCCCACATCAGATTACCATATCGAAGGATTGAGTTAAAATTTGCATGGTACACAGTGAGCAAGATAGGGAGATCAACATAATTTCTCAGCACACGCAGAAGATAGCAGCAGGCATTAAGTCTGCAGATACATACTCAACCTCCTTCTCCCAGCCAAGGTCACAATCTACGTACATACCAAGAAATCTAGCTTCCAACGACAAAGGCACATCCCGAGAAAGCAATTACGGACTGTCTTGTTCTAAAGAGTATTAAATTTGACTTTTGAGCATTAATCAACAGGCTATTGCTTTCAAACCATTGTTGAGCGAATCTCAAGCAGTCTGCCCCACGTGTTACAGCATCATCCACTGAGCTTCCCTCCACCAATATACTGGTGTCATCAGCATAGTTTACGATGGTTACCATTTTACTTGACAACTTGCTTCCCCAAGTCATTGATATAACAAATGAACAGAAGGGGGCCCATAAGACTGCCTTGCGGTACACCCATGGATATCCTCCTATCATCCGAAAAATACTTAGGCCCCTCCTTCTGGATTACAACACGCTGTACCCGACCTTGTAAATAAGAGCGTACCCACTCCAATGGTTTATCTCTTATACCATATCTCTCCAGCTTTTCAAGCAAGAGAGCATTATCCAAGCAATCAAAAGCCTTTGATAGATCTAAAAATGAGTCTAGAGCTGTATGTCCACTCTCAAAGCAGACAACAATCTCATTCACAAAATCGTACACAGCAGTCTCTCGACTTTCCAGCTAAAAACCCGTGTTGACTAGGATTTTTAAGTTTATGTGCAGAAAAGAAACTCGTCAAACGGGTGTACATAGCTTTCTCGAATGTTTTGGAAAAAGTCGGCAGCAAACTGATAGGACGATAGTTTTCTGGAAGTGTTGAATATCCTGTTATATATATTGGTTTAGCTACGGCTAATTTTAGGTTCTTAGGAAAAATGCCCATACGAAAGGGCTCACTAAACAACTCAGAACCTCTCGTCCTCCTTTCTCCTGCTCTTAAAGAAATGACACTGAAAATGCCAGGGCAATCAATTAACCCTCTTAAGAGTTTGTAAAGAAACCAATGATCCACTTGAAATCGCCTGCTCTGCATTATCTGTACATTCAAGGAAGCCCTCATCTCGTCATAAGTATACTCATTTAGCGATATTGAGGTCCATTTTATTCAAGCCACACCATTCATTAAAATAATCAGTATCACTTTGCAATAGTTGTGCGTCCTCTAGAGATGAGATATGACTATAAAGTTTAAGGTCATCTACAAATGATAAAAATGAGCTGTGGGCAATAGCCCTGTCTACATCAGATATAAATAGAAGGAAAAGGACTGGCCCACAGTGCGACCCTTAGGGTACACCAGAAGAAACATCAAAAACACGAGACATAAGACCGCCATATTTAACTGCTTGAGTCCTCCCAACAAAAAAAATCAGCTAACCAACTCAGAATTGGGTCTCCCACTCCCAAACACCTAAACTTCTGGATGACCAGTCGATGGTCAACCCTGGCATGCTCTAGAAAAGTCTTGCTATACCGAATCAATTTGTAGACCTTTTGCCATGCTGTTTGAAATAAAATTTTGATACAAAACTAAATTTGTTGAAGTTGACCTGCCCATCATAAACCCATGTTGTTCAAGATTCAAAAGGTGCCTAAGATTCCTACTATTTTTTTTAGTAATAAGATAGTCAAGTAGTTTAGGAATTTCAGACTGTGTGCAAACTGCCCTGTAATTTGTAACCTCCTCTCTTGACCCACTTTTGAATATAGGCTTTAGAAGGCTGAACTTCTACAAATCTGGGTAAGAATTTGCTGACAATGAATAATTGAAATGAGTTGCTAAAGGCATTGCAAGGATGTACAGGCATCTCTTCATACAAAAATAGGGGAATTCCATCTGGCCCACCCACATGATAACTTATTAGGTGACCTTTGCACTTGTTCTATAATTTCAGCACATGAAATAGAGTATGCGGAAACATAAGCGGTGTTTATAGAAAATGCGTATTCCAAAACCTGATCAATAGTATGGTTTGAGTAAACACTAGAAAAGAAGTCTGCAAATAAGTCTATACTCTCTTAATTACTACAGCCAGTAGAGCCATTATAACTCATGTTACTGGGAAGAACAAAGTTGTTTTTAAGATTGTTGAAATGTGACCAAAATGATCTGGGATTCTCATTAATGATATTTTCAGTTCACAGGAGATACATCCTATAAGAAGAATTCCTCAGATTCTTGCACCTATACCTTGCCTCTGAAAACAACAAATAGTCTCTCACGTTTCTCTAATTTTTTTGTGAAGTTTCTTTTATTCAATAATCAAATTACGCAGTTCATTGTCAAACCACACAGGAATATTAGATGTTCTGAATTTCTTTACTGGAACATATAAAAATATCTCCTCCCATAATATCTCATAAAACCACAGAACCGCCTGGTTAGGTGTCAAATCACTCATTAAATGCCAATTAACACTGGCCAGATGATCATTCATTGAAGTGTAATTGCCATTTCTGAAATCAAAAAAGTATTCCTCATATTTTAAGGTATGGTTGATTCTTATAGATATAGCTGTGTGGTGAATACTATTGCTCCAAATCATATCAGTGGCCTCGACAATCTCAACAATGCCCAAATTTGAAAACACCCAAGTCAAGTAGAACATTCCTGCTATTCGTGATGGTATTCAGTTGACTTAAATTGTAATAATTTAACCAATCTATTAATTCATTAGCTGGAGAATTTCCTCCACACTCAATGGTTAGACCAAACTCATCATTAACCCATTTAACCGGCGGTAAATTAAAGTCTCCCAATAGCACTAGGTTACATTTAGGATACAAACTAAAAATTAATTCAATTGCATGACATGCCCAATACAAATTCAGATGACTTACTCTTAAAATATACAAAAACCCAGTTCAACAGTTGTAGCATTAACATTTAGTCTTTGGCATTGCAACTCCTTCCTGGCAGCAATCAAAACTCCTCCACCTCGTGTTCTGGGATCACCAGTAGATGCTCGAAGTATATATGCTTATAATTATCTGGATTTTACGATGAGAAGAGCTCATCTTCAGAAAATTAATAACAGTATATTAGGATGTATATTTTTTCCTAGTAGGATGTATATTTCTTAATATTAATATTCCTTAATAAATCCTATTTTATATGATATTATTACAAATGCTTATTATACGGATCTATAGCAATAACATTTTGCAGTTGAATCTGAATTTGAATAAGCTCTAACACCACCTAGCTCGTGCTTTTGTATAAATAGTAATAAATACACAAGTAAGTGTTTATATTTGTTTAATAGAGTTGCTTTCTTTTCAGGTAAAGAAAGTTGCTTCGAACGAATCGTCACCAGGTTCGGGAGAAAGTGCACATACGTAGTTATAGGCGACGGGCAAGACGAAGAGGCGGCTGCCAAAACGCTGAATTTCCCCTTTTGGCGTATCACCAGCCACAGCGAAATAGCTGCCCTGTACAATGCACTCGACATGGACTTTTTATGATTGATCTGTGGTATTTTCTCGTGTATCTCTATGTAAAAATTGTATATTTATAAATAGGTGTTTGAATTCGTGTGTACAGCTCGGTTTTTGGTGTACAATTCTACTTATAAGACGTACATTTATCACCTGTGATTTCGATATATTAATACATTTTTTGCAGTAAATGTTACCAAATACTACGCTCTCAAGGAGACAGAAACATTAACAGCTCTATTGCTAATTTGTGGTTGTTTCTCGTGTAGGTATATCAAGGTTAAGAGTTGCTGATTATTTCCTATCCGTACCCACTCATAAGTCAGTCAAAAAATAGCCAATCTGAAATGAAGACAAGTTGTGACATCTGTGAGTGGACTAACATTTTGGTTCGAAAAGCCTAGGAACCCAAGCATCCGTGTCGGCGGCAGTTCGGATGTAGTTATATTGTTCCTTCTTAATGAATCTGAGTAACTTGTTTTTGAAGCATTATCGACTAGATGATTACACTATACTTTCGGCAAAGACTCATTTTTCTATTACATATAGGGTGTCCGGAAATACCGTTCGAATCATTTCAGGAGTGATTCTACATAAGAAAACATAAAAAAAAATTTCATATAAATCTGGGTCCGGAAATGCATAGTTTCCAAGATACAGGGTGTCAAACTTTTTTTAAAAAATAGGTTTTTTATTCATATCTTAAATATTGTTTTACCGATTTTGTTGAAATTTTGTAGTATTATCTGTAATAATAAGGGGCTCATGTAGCCTTAATTAGATTAAAAATATAAAATCCAGTGGGGTCCCGGGGGCATCATACCGAATATTATTGACAAAAAAAATGTGCGCCACTGACTTTTTGATATATTTTATATTTTTTTCGTATTAAGCAACTAAAAATACAACATCTTTACCTCTTGAATTGTTTTCATATCTTGCTTCGTTTTCGAGAAAAAAAAAACACAACCAGTTTATTACATTTCCAAACTTTAAAAAAAAAATCGGTATTAATTAGATTAAAAATATGAAGTCCAGTGCTAACATAATTTTGATTTTTTTTTTGAAAATAGTAGATTTAAACTCATGCTTCAGATCTGTTGGTATGACTCCATCATTGCAAAGCTTTTTCAAATTCTTAAATTTCATCTCACCGATTGGTAACGTTTTTTTATAAGCTTTAGGAACCTTCCAATTATTGCCAATTTGTGTGTGTAGTTCCCTCGGTAGTTCCATTTGTTGTGCTGTTTCCGATTCTAAGAAGAAATAGTGAAATTCAATCCCCAACACGCTCTTTTCATAAAGTGAGTGTCTTAATTTGGTCCATTTGTCCATGGTCGTCCTTGGTATTATTGGAAATGTCATTTTGATTTGAATTGGAAAATCATGATGTCTTAATCTCATAACAATAAATGGTTCAGGTTCGGTGCGGCTTAGCTCAACAACAAATGGCCTTTGTGATGGTGCCATAACTTGTGTGCGTTTAACAAATGAAGCTACGGTACTGTGGATGGTATCTGCTCCTATGTACGTGTGGCCTTTCTATAAAAACTTTAGCTCGATACTGGCTATGTGACATATTTTTGGTCTTTTTTCAATTCAATTCAATTTATTCATGTTAAGATACACAGAGTATTTACACAAGTGAGTATAAAGATAAAATAGTCGAAATTTACAATCAATGTAGGGTTATCTCGGTCATCAGGAATCTGGTAGAAAAAATTAAGGATTACGTTTTTGTTGCATCTAGAAATAATTGATTTGAGAGAAACCATTGCTCTGCCTTCGACACTGGATCCCCTGAAGCTCCCACCGCCGTTACAAGATCTTTGTTGCAGTTTGACATTGTTGTGTCATCAGAAAAGAGAGAGTGAAGTGCGCTAATGGGCATGACAGTGGCAAATCATTAAAAATAATAAAGGGCACAAGACTGAACCCTGAGGAACTTCAACGCACAAGCACCTGATTCCACCTGTCCTATCTCACCTTTTGGTAGCGGTTTTTATCAAGGCAATACTTGAATCTGAGATGTTATATTTGCGCAGTTGCGCAATGAGAATTTCATGGGACACACAAACGAAGGCTTTGCTCAGGTCACAGCAGTTGGATGAAATATAGCTTCCCTGCTCAAAAGCATCCTGAATATATGTTACGAGATCAAGCGGTACTCAAACTTCCCCGAAAGCCAAACCAAGTTTATTTGACTCGAAGAAACTGGAAAATCTTCGGGTACGGCACCTTTCAAATATCTTTGAGAATATTGGCAAGAGGGAAATAGGTCAATAATTTGATATGGTATCTTCATCTCCCTTATAGGAATGTCAGTGGCCGTTTTTAGTACATCCGGAAGCACAGTCTCAGTTATACAGATATTAATGAGTCTCGCAACAGGATTTTTTTATGCCTTTAATTAAGCTCACTGTGAGATTAAATGGATCCCTGCTCTTTTTGTTGGGTAGTGAGTCGACAATATCTCTAACCTCATTGAAAGTGACTGGCTGGAAATCGAATCTCTCCTCGGAAAAGGAGGAATACTTTCAACTGGGTTATTCGCGGGTATTATGCATATCAGAGGCCATGTTTAAAAAGTAAGAATTAAATTCATCAGGCTGGGTTCTTTGTTTAGTTGTACCTCTATATTCATTGATTGATGATATTCCACATAGTTTTAATTGGATTAGAAGAATTTAATATGAAATGGTCATTTGAGGCTTGCTTTGCTGCTCGATACTCTTTTTAAGTTGCTTTATATGTTCTTGGAGATAATGAGATGCATTCCGCTGTCTACTTAGTTCCAGAAAGAAATGCAAATTGTCACTCATTGCTCTAAAGTTACTGCACCTGCTTGACCCCTTCTTTTAGTATATGATTTTTCCGGGAATGAGGTTGTGAAGGCATCGGAAATGAGTTTAACAAAGTGGGAATACTTTTCGCTGGCATTGTAATTAGGGCTGCACATAATATCCCATGAAGCAGCCTCTACCAATGAGAAAAATAAGTTCCTGCCTCTCTCAGTGATTGGTCTAAAAACACACACCTTTCAACCGGTAATAAAACCTGCTCCCCCGCTTCAGTGTATTCTAGAGATATAGCCATATGGTCAGATATACCGGGATCGACAATTTGCATCTTGAGAGCATCCACACTCCGACAATCAAGATTCTACTCGGCAAATTAAGTGTGTGCAGAGCATCCCCCAAAACCCCAAATGTTAAAACATCCAGAAGATGGCCTGTATAACGCTATCAGTTTGTACTTAGTGAGATACACACAGCTTAATCCAACAACATTTTGTAAGGACGAATTTATAACTTTACTAATCTCTTTAAAAATTATCTTTTTGCTGGTTAAGATGGTTGCGCATCCCCCCCCCCCCTCCCACCACCGTTTGCTCGACAAAAGGCTGATGCTGAGAATAGATTTGAGATTCTTAACGATTTAAATCCATGAATGGAGAGCCATTGTTCGGCTAGACAGAGAATATCCGACTCACTCCCCGCCATGAATGCCTCCAATTCATTAATTTTATTTTTTATAGATAAAACATTTACAAATAAAGCCTTAAAACTAAGCCCTAAACCTGAAAAATTATCTGACCTTTTTAGATCCGATTCTGTTTCTCTCGGGTTGACTGGTGTTTGGTTTGTCCCGCATTGTGGCTCTGCAGGTTCACTATATTTCCAATGGGCCAAAAGTCACTATCCATCACCAGAGCTTCTCTACTACTAGGAACTCACAATTTAAATGAGCTTTTTATGTTGTCCTTTTTAGTTTTCATCTTATAACACTTTACTTCATTCTTATTGCGTAAGAATAGTAGAATGTCTTCTTCCTTGGTTTCTGGCTACAGGTATGATACAAAACCCCATTTTGTTTGGTGGCTAGATGCAGCTTTTAGTACAGATTCTCCAGAATTTGACCCACGGATAGGATTAGGTCTTATACTCATCTGGTTTCTGTTCCTCTTAGACGTCACAGCCTGCCATTCAGAGAAAGTCGATTTGGCATCTTCTCTCGCGCCCTTCTTCTCTTTCGGATTTTCGAATCTGGCTTCCATTTCGGGCGCAGGTTTTTTGGAGGTCAAGCAATTAGCACAACATAAAATCTGATTTTCTTTGTTCCAAACAGGTCAACCACCATGTAGCAATTTCTAGCACACCTCGTTTGCCGTCTGACTCTCCCTAAAGGAAACAATCTCCCCGTTTTGTTGCATTCTCATAAACTGAAAAGTCATAATACGCATACTTCCTACTGTAGAAGAGCAGAATGCGATCAGTATTTAGAACCTTTTGTAAATCAAAACTAGCTATGACAACTGAAGAGTCTTCTTTTGCAAGTCCCAAGTCCTTAGAATATTCAGCATAAGTTGCCTTTTTTCTCTTTTGTGCTGTAATTTTCTTTTTCTTTTCTCGTTAATGCAATTTTTGCTTTTCTCTTTAGTTTTACTTGTTCGCAGTTCACACTTGTCTTTTTTGGGTTTTTGAAATGCGACGTTGTACTTATTAAAAACATCTAGAAAAACAAGTTCTGGTGCAAAAGGTTCTTCCTTCTCTTTCATACACTTTTTGTACTCCCTATAAATGAGGTATTTATTAAACTCAGCAGGCAATTTTTTTTTCGCTCTTACCTCTTGTATAGTGGGTAGGTACTGCGTGTATCACGTTTCTATACTTACCCACCCCTGGTTGTTAGTACTATCTATCTCTTTGGCTGATATTATACCTATCACGAAATTTATAGGCAACATATTCGGCTATGTTGACTAATACATCGGAATTCACATGCTCCTTTGATTCGAAATCATCCAGAAGTGCAGCTGACGGTGCATCTTTGTCTTCCGCGATAGAAAAATTAGGATCTGTGAAAGAGATATTCAGAATTTGCTCTACGTCACTGTTGGATTTGTCAGTATCAACAGTAACATCCTTGGTAACATTCATTAGAACGTTTTCCGTTAGGCACATACTTCCCCCCTCATTGTCATTGATGCAATTTGATATTGCAAGAAAGCAGCACACTGTAGTTTCTGTGGGGTTTTGATTGTCTGTAAAAATTGAGGAGTGCTTTCCTAATATGTACCGGAATTCAAGAGGTGATGGATGCTTGCTGGCGCCACCCATTCCACGAATATATAAAAATAAATTTTCCAAAACGAGAATCAATCGAAATGTTATTAAATATTCCACATTGTGTGTGGTATTCTGATAATCAAAAAGTGCAATGATGGATCGACTATTGCGGAGAATGCCCTTTTGAAAAGAGGTTAGTTTAGTGTGGTGCCCAATTCTGAGAGAACTGATCAGATCTGACATGCGGTCTACCAGATTGATTTGAGATTGGTTAAGTTGGGCAATCTTGTGTAAATTTGGATCGGCTATTGAACAGATCGAACCAGTCATTTATCAATTGTACAATGCAGCTGTTCTTGATAACGGGGCAGATTTGTTCCTCGAAACGTCGACCATTTTTCCAGTTTCGTTTAGGTTTTTCAGCTTCGTTAGGGTCACTAAAATAGCACTTGTGCTATTTACACCCTGGAGTCAGAGCAAGCGGCTCTAATTTATGAATAAGTGGAGCAACAGGCAAACATTTGAAAGGTAAATTCGCTTTTCTTGCTTCTCGTTTTCAAGTAGTTTTGTCAATGGAAGGTTGTCATCTTTTGAATCACTTGCTTGAAATTCTTTAGCTTCTAACACATTCATTTGGCGCAATTAGAAATAAAACATATTTTTGCCGCAAAAGTATCTTTTTCATACTTTACTTTGCATTCACTGTCCACTGCCCACTAATAAGTCACCAGTACACTCTGAATCTTTTACCACTAACTGTTCATCAGTCCATACAATCACAAATTTCTTTACCGAAAACTACTTTTTCCTTCATTTTTGGCTATTTTCTTAACTTTCTATAGTTCAACCTGCAACAACAAAAATATTAATAATATTTTGTAATTTTCTATAGTTGACAATATCAACTATTGCTGGCCAAGTTTAAAAAGGAGATTAGCACCATTTTCAAACACACATTGTAGAGCAATAAGGTTCCAACTAACCTATATGTGGTGCTTGGCCCCTTTGTGCGCAAAAATTATTTGAAATACAAATACAAATAATATATTCCAATAAGATCAAAATATGACATAAGGATGGTCAATATAAAATACTAAGCCTAAACTTACAAACTACTTATCAAAAAACAGATTACTTCCTTTTAAAATTTACATTACATTTTACATGTGATATCAGCATAATTCCTGGCATAATTAGATTGCAACACGCAACGCTTACTTTATAAAATCATTCAGGCAGTAAAAGGCAGCATCTATCAGGTGTTTCTTTAACTGCCTCCTAAATGTTGTGATGTTCTTGGCCGATTTACAAGTATTTGGAAGTCCATTAAATACCTTTATAAAGGCATAGTGCGGTGATTTCTCATACTGTGCTGTTGTGTGTTTTCGGATGGATAATGCAGATGAGTGCCTAGTGGGATAGTTGTGGTTGTCCTCATTCTTCTCAAAGCCACTCCTGTCTTTGAAAACGTATATAGCACAGTTCATGATATAGATTGAGACCAGTGTAAGAAATCCATGCTCCCTGAATGTCTCCTTACATGATTCTTGATGGTTTAGACTGAAGATTAAACGTATCAATCGCTTTTGACCAACAAATACACGTTTTATATTGGTTGCTTGGCCCCATTGTATGATATTGTAGGAAAGATAATGGTAGGCCATTCCATAATAGATGTGAATCAGAGTGTCCCTTGAGACAGAATGTCTCATTTTTAAGAGTGCATAAGCTCTTGATAGCCCAGAACAAATATGATCAATCTGGGCGTCCCAATTCATTCTTTGGTCTAAGTAGACACCCCAGAACTTGACCTGACTAGTGTTGTCCTGTATAGATGTCCTGGGAACATTTCCATAAAAATGGACCATCACCGTCTTGTCCTCATTCAGGATAAGCTTGTTTCCTCCACACCACGCCTTCATTTCCTCGCATACCCTGTTTAGTTGTTCCAGAAGAGCTTCTTCATTAGAAGCGGAGATTCCAACAGAAGTATCGTCTGCAAATTTAATTGTCATACCTGGTAGTGTTAGATCATTTACAAACAGTATGAATATTAGTGGTGCTAATGTTGAACCCTGTGCTGCTCCGATATTTATGTCGTATTGACTAGAATTAACCCCGCTTATATCTACAAGTAGTTTTCTGTTTTCTAGGAAAGCCATGATTAGTTTAAGTGCATTGCCTCTTATTCCCAAGTGAAACAGCTTCTTACTTACAAATTCCAGGTTAAGAGTGTCGAATGCCCGAGAAAGATCAAAGAACACTCCTGCAACAGCATGACCTTGGTCCAGCTCTATACGTATAAAGTTAACTAACACCACACTTGCTGATTCAGTGGATCGCCCCGATCTGAAACCATGCTGATTGTCGTTCAGAAGTTGGTTCTTTTCAAGGAAGTCTCGTAACCTTGTATATATTGCCCTCTCAAAAATGTTCGAGAACATACTAAGAATAGTTCTCAATACAATGCTTGTCGCCTTTTTTAAATATAGGTACTACTTTAGCTATCTTGAGAGCAGATGGAAAATGACCCTTTTCTAGGCAGAGATTAATTATTATATTTAAAGGATCAGATATTACGTCAGCTACAGCCTTTACAACTTTTACAGGGATTTCGTCTGAGCCCACTCCTTTTGTGTTTTTTAGACTTTTTATAATTCTCGTTACTTCCTCTGGTGATACAGGATTTAGAAAGATTGAATGTGGGTGGTAGTCACTTAGCGTTGGATCAGACAGAAAATGCCTTTGGATTTTATCTTCTGCGACTCCGGAAAAGAATTTTCCAAACTCGTTTGCTACATCTTTCTTGTTAGATATTAGGTTATTATCTTTATTTATGTTGATGTCTGCGTTCTTTTTTGTTCTTCCCAGTTCTTCATTAATTATGGACCACACTTGCTTTCATGTATTTTTTGAGTTTAAAATTTTGCCGCTATTGAAGTTTATTTTTGCATCGCTAATGGCTTTGCGATATTCCTTCTTCTTTTCTTTGTAGTGTTGGAATATTCATCATTATGGGTAGTTGAGACTACATAGAGGTCATGAAGATTATCTTTAGCTTTTCTCAAGACTGCGTCATACCATGGATTGCTTTTAGAGCGTTGTTTGAAAATCTTTCTCGGGCATGTCTTATTAAAGTACCATGTGAAGCTTGAGAGAAAATCTGTGAATGCATTGTTTACGTCGCTATTGTTGATATGTTCCCATTTTTCCCCTAGCATCTATTGTCGAAGTTCAGTGATGGCTTTGTTTGTACTAAAGCGTACTTCCTTTGATTCAGCAGATGATTTCTTTTCTCCTGAAAAAATGTTTATGCTCAGCTCTTGTAACATATGGTCTGAAAGGTGAGGTTGCTTAATCATACACTTCATAGAGGTTTCTTCTATGTTGGTAGTCATATAGTCTATTGATGCAATAGATGTTCCTAATGCTGAAGTAAAGATTCTTGTAGGACCATCACAAAAATTCTTCAACCCAAAAGAATTTAATAAATCCATCAGATATTGGTATTTATGGTCAGATTTTTGTAGACTGTCTACGTTGAGATCTCCACATAACACTGTGTTAGGGCAGATTTTTTCACAGTATGCAAGTAGTTGAGCTGCAATATCTAAGAATAAATCAAAGTCTCCTGATGGAGGTCTGTAAACAGTTACAATTGCTATTTTGGTTGCATCCATGTGCAGCTCAACTGCACAGCATTCAATGCATTTCCCTTCCCAACCGCTAAATATTCTCTAATGGCTTGGATATTAGATTTTCTGAGGTGTATATTGCACAACCCCCATGTATATGCTGACTGCGACAGAATGATGTCAGCAGATTGTAGGAAGGCAGATACATAGAACTCGTGGCATCGCGGGTGATCCAAGTCTCTGTGAGGCAGAGAATGTGGGATAAAGATTCTTCACAAAAGATTTGCAGCTCATTTAATTTTGTAGGGAGATTTTGAATGTTGATATGGCTGACTATGATTTTGGAGGTTTTTCGATTTGATATAATGCTTTGGGTTCTTCGTCCAGGCCAAAATGGGAGAGTCGAGGGTATAAAAAATTACTTCTTGAAGTTTCCGGTGCTGGATTTTGGACAGGTTCACTGTGATTGGCTGGTTTCTCTATGACTAAGCTCTGATGAGTTACGTTAATATTTATTGCACCTTCCTTGTTTTTGTCTATTGCAGAGGTTTGAGTGGATATGGATCTAACAAGGTCTGTACTCGTCGATACGGAAATAGTTTTCTTGACAATACACTGTTGATATATATATGTTAATAAGTTGTATCTACTTCTATTGGTTGGCTGTTCATTGTGGGTTATTTGGCAGTTATGTGGTGTACTTTGTATATCAATAAACTTTACATCCAGGCTTGCAGTCGATTGTATGCAATTCATAAAGTTTCTATTCTGTTGATCCAATAATTTATTAATCGCCGGTTTTTCCTTAACGAAGTGAGTACCAACTATTATTAGGTTTGTTTTTTGTGCTGCCATTATCAACTTTTTTACCATATTTTGTGTGATGGTCTTACCACTTCTTGCGTTTTCCGATTCAGTGAATATAATGATAAAGTCGTTCTTTGTATAAAATTCTGTTTGCCTTGAGAAGGGTGCAATGATATCTTCCATCAAGTTGCTTTTATTTAACTGTGAGTTGGAGTCGAACTTGCTGTGGCAAATAGCTTTAAACATTTTGCCGTGATTCTATGTTCTACCTCTTCCAAGCAACAAAACCTCAGGTTTCCTGTCAGTCACATCTCTACAGCATGCATTCTTACTGTTGCCTTCGTCTGTGTTGAGATAAGAGTCTTCGCTGCTTTTTTATGATGTGTCTCTTCTATGGTTCTGGTTATTTTTTGAAGTGATTCCTGATCTCCCTGGTCTTGATGCTATGCGTGTTCTGGATTTTTTTTAAGTTCTGCAGTTTTGGTTCTTTCATGAATAAGTGTTTCCCTAAGTTCATTTATTTCATCGTGGAAGTCTTGGAGATTTATATCTATCCGCCGTTTGTACATATGTAAATTATTGATGTCAGATTGCCGACTATTAAATTTCAGTTCGAAATCGTTTTGTTCTTCTAGACCTTGGGCTTCGATGTTGTAGTTTTGTTTAGTATTTTTAGGTTGGTTACACTTTTGCGTTAATTGTATGTTTTCATCATTTAATTTTGTTATAAGATCGTTCTTTTTAGCTAAGACTTGTTCAGTGATCTTGTTTTTGTTGGTTTCGTCGTGCTTTTCTTTTTCTAGTTCTCTGTGCCTGTCTTCGAGTGAAGTTATTTGTTTTCTGAGATCTATCTCAGTGTCAATATTTTTTCTTCTTTCTGCATCCAGAGTTTCTTTATTCATCTTGGATTGAGCACTGAATTTAGCATTGAGAGTATTTATTTCATTTTCGTACTCATCTATTTTTAATTTAAATGTAGTTTCCGACTCAAATACCTCATTCTCGAAAACATGAGAATGCCTTCTTTGTTTTTCCATAGCTTTTGTCTTGTGCTCCAATTCAATCTGTAGTTTTGATATAATTTGCTTTAATTTATCTACAGCGTCAGTGTTGTTTGTCTCCATGTATAATTCCTTACATTTACTGTTACAGTAAATACGGAACCCCTGCAGAAATATAGTGGACTTTCTCCTCTCCACACAGCTACGATGTTGTATCAATTCGCAAGCTATGCAATAATAACATGTAAGATCTTTTCCATCACTGCAGCACTTAAATGTTCCAATGCTTTTTTTACTAAAACTGAGCTTTATCCACAATGCCGAAACAGAATTTTTGCACTCAAAGTGCAAAAATTCTGTTTCGGTATTGTGGATAAAGCTCAGTTTTAGTGCATGTTGCCGAAGATTCCAAACCCCAACATAGCTTTTTTTCCTAGCCATTTTTCTGTCTGATGATTATAAATAAACCTTCTAAGACTAAGTACTAGGCTTAATTGACAGTGATGTGATAAAGAATATTTCGACAACAGTTATAAAAGAACAGATATAATAGATATACAGATAAAAAAAGATATAAAATAACAGATAAAAAAATAATATTAATTTGAAAATTGTCACAAAATTTAAAGTCTTAAAATCAGAAGATCAGTCTTGTTTCATAAAATTTAAATAGCCCGGACCTGGCTCTATTGATTTTGTACATACGAATTATTATACTGCTTAAACCTTATAATGGTAATATAATCATAAAATAAGATTCTTGGTCACATAAATTCCTGAGCAGATAAACATGCAGATTGAATACTGATAATACTGAGATATTCTTACATGGAATTTACCTTTGGTAGGTATTTACAATATTCGATGCTGCTGCTTGGATATTTCCTATTGTTCTGGATATGAATGGACTTTGGTATTGGTTTTGAAGTCGACGAAAAATTGGTTTTTCTTGTTGTAGTTTTCCAGCAGTGAAGTTTTTTCAACTCCTATCAGGAACTAGGTATTTCTCTGTATATTTTGATACCACATTCGATCATTTAAACTATTTTATTCTATATAAAAAAATGGTTAAAATACAGGAGCCTTTCTCGTATGCGTCGTCTCGTTGCGGAAGTCGAATCAGATACAATGAAGCAATAAGATGCCAATCACCATTGTTTGGCACTTGGAACTTTGTTGCTCATACCAGTAGGCTGACGCTTACCACCTTTTTACACAAGGTCAGGCAAGCTTTTATGGTGGTAATACAACAAATAATTAAAGAGGGGAAAAAATGGCGCTTGACTCCTTGTTGCTTGTATTCACTTCAAAAATTTTCATGTTTTCTTATGTAGAATCACTCCTGAAATTATTCGAACGGTATTTCCGGAAACCCTGTATAACGTTCTTCCTAGCAAGCACATTTTAACTTGCAGCAATTGTCTGATAGGTATTTTTAATAATCAGACTAGTTATTACACTGATTTCTACGACCTCGTCAAAAAATACCCTAGCCCAGTAAAAATTAAGTAAAGTACTAAAAAGCAAATACAGAACTACATCAAACTACTTTACAAATAAAGAAACGTACTTTTAGTCAGCAAGAGTGCGTCTAAACGTTCTTCATGGAACAAATTTCGGAGTGCACTTGGTATTTTTGTTGCCCTTTAATAGCTAGTAATTATACATTTCTTGCAGTGATAAGAGTTGTTCAACAAAAACCCGAGGGGAGTTTATGAGCGTGAGACTATAGTACACTTTATTATATTTTTAAGATACGTTCATTTAGTTTTACTAAATTGTCCATTAGCATAGTGAATTAGAGCAAAGCGTTAATATTGTTCATAGATCGTTACGGCTTTGAATATTCCGCTGTAATATTGTTCCAGCAGCATGTAAAAAATGTTGGAAACTGCTCGACACATATTTCAAAGTTCCTTATGACGCATAAAACATGTTAAACCTTGCCAGCAGTGTTTTGCTAAAACGCTTCAAACAGTTTCCAACATTTCTGCTGGAACAAACCTATTAATTATAAGAAACATAAAATTTTCCGCATTAAATGCAAGAATAAGCAATTTTATCAAGCAAATATGTGTAATAATTTTAGTGTTATTGCATTTTTAATTTTGTGTGTACCTAGTAAAATTACGTTGGTGAATCTTATTGGTATCACGTTTTTCTCAGATTATTTAATTGTCTTCAAAATGTGCCAAAAAATATTTATCTTTTATGTACTTGTACATACTAACTGACATGAAATTAAAGTTCTATTTATTGCAATATGAATATTAATGAATTTATGAAAACTAAATGCATGTAACTTTCTGACAAGGCTCCAATAGGCTATTTAATAATGTTTTTATTTTTTATTTATATATACATACACTACAGAGAACTCTCTCCAAATGGTACAATCACAAAAACAACAAGTTCACATAAAATGACAAAAAAAGGTACTTAAACGTAAAATAAAATTAATAGTTTAAAATATTCTTCTTAAAAGTCTCGAATGAGTGATGAAAGAGGTCGGAGTCTGAGAAATGTGAGTTGTAATTTCTCATCAATCTTCCAACACAGCTCTGAACGCCACAGTTAGTTCGATGAGGCATTTCTTGGAATAGCTGTCTACTTCACGTATGTCTTTGTGGAATGCGAAAGTCAATATTGTTTAGTAACTCGGCGCAGTCTATTTTACTATTAACAATTTTATGTAAGAACAACACCATAGCATTCCTTCGACGATTTTCAAGAGTGTCTATTCCAACCAGCTGGATTCTACTGTTATACGCTAAATTATCGTATGGAAATCTTTGCTTATATAAAAGAAATTTAACAAATTTGTTTTGTACTGTTTCTAGACGATTTGCGTGACACTGGTACAATGGTGACCACACTACACTGTTGTATTCTAAGATACTGTGAACAAGGGAATTGTAGAGACTTTTATGGCATAAACATCACATATGTGGTTACAACTTCTTCACAAAAAGCCTTGCATTCTATAACTTTTACGGATAATATTGGAAATGTGTTCATTAAATAATGATACTTCCTGATCAAAGGTACTTCCCAAGTCGCATATTTTGGAAACATTTTGAAGTCCTCAGCCACTCAAAAAGTACTCGAAAAGTATCGGTTCCCTACGACGAAAAAATCTCACAATCTTACATTTATCTACGTTGAGGTTTAGGTAATTTCCCCTACACCAGAGGATTCAGCTCATTTATCTCAGACTGGATCACCTCACAATCCTTGGCAGAGTTAACTACGTACAAGAACTTAAGATCGTTAATAAAAAACAAGAATAAAATTGGGTCCAAGTGTGATCCTTGGGGTACTCCAGACTTGACCACAATTTCTCTGGATTGTCCACATATTGCCTCCGATCAGTCAGGTAGGAGCCAATAAAGTTCAAGTAACAGCCTTCCATTCCATATGCTCTCAGCTTCTCCAACAACAGGATCTGACAAACACTATCAAATGCTTTAGAAATATCAGTATAGATGACATCATTTTGAGATCCCTTCTCTATATTATGAATGAGGTAATCTTGAAACTTAATAGCCAACAGCTTCGGGTGGAGGAGCAGTTAAGAGGTAGGCCCATCTCTGGTCCTTGGACTGAGAAATCGGTTCAAAAGGTGGATGAACCAATACGACCAACGGCAGGAGACTGCAGAAGGCAAGGGAAAACCACTGCATTAAAGATACTATTGATTTTCCCTAGTACAGATCATCGTGGATGTTCAGATCATATCACAAGTCCGGAGTAATAAGCTCCCCGATCGGATCTCCGGGGGGAGCGGTTATGAACAGAAACATGAATCACACTAAGACCAACACAAACCAAATTAAGAAAATATGCACATGGAATGTGAGAACAATGGCTCAAGCTGGAAAAATTCAATGTGCGCTAAAGGAGATGGAGCGTATGAAAATCAGCATAATGGGTGTAAGTGAAATGAGATGGCCCGACTCAAGCTACTACGACGTAGATGGACACAGAGACTACTATTCAGGATCCATGAATGAATGAAGTGTAGTAAACCACGTACGTAATTTTGTCCCAGTAAACGACAGAATCCTGCTCATACAAATCAACGCTTCACCAGTGAACACTAATATCATTCAAGTCTACGCACCTACAACCGATCATAGTGATGAAATACAGGAATTCTACGATCAGATTCACAGTACCATAGAGGACCTACCGAAACATGAACTTCTTATATTGATGGGAGATTTCAACGCAAAAAATAGGTAAAGTAAGGGAAGAACATCATGTTCGACCACACGGGCTCGGAGAGAGAAACGACAGAGGAGAAACTCTGAGCATGTTTGCAACTTAATTGTTCGGAACACCTTTTTCAAACTCCCACCTAAACGGCTGTATACGTGGAAGTCGCCTAGAGATAATGGTGAAGACGTCATCATAAGAAATCAAATAGATTATATCCTAGTAAACGCAAGATATAGAAACAACTTCACAAGTATAAAAACCTATCCAGGCGCTGACATTCAGTCCGATCACATCCCTCCAGTGGGAGAATACAAAACCAGGTATAAGAAAATACAACGAAAAATTCCTAAGAAACAGGATATCAGAAAATTGAAAGACAGAATACTGAAGGACAAAATAAGTAAAGCTCTGAATGAAAACTGTAGAGAAATCGAGGAAAAGCCGGAAACACGGAAGAGAAAATATATTCACTTAACAAAGTGGTAGAGGAGATCAAAGACAAATTTCTGAAGAATGAAAGAAGACAAAACAAGACGTGGATGACAGAGGAAATACTACAGATGATGGAAGAGAGGAGCAAAAAAATAACATAACCGCATACAGGGAGATACACCGTGAAATACAAAGAAAGATTAGAGAAGCCAAGCAGAAAGAAATGGAAGAAAAATGCCATGAAATAGAAACACTGCAACAGAGTTTTGATGACTTCAACATACATAAAAGAGAGAGAAATAACTGGCAAATACAAAAAGAGAACAGTAGGAAAACTCATCAATGACAACGGAGAACTTATTGTGGACCAAGGAAGTATTAAAGACACTTGAAAACAATACATAGAGAATTTGTTCTTCGATGAGAGAGGAGATCCCTCCTCCTTATCAACAGAAACTGGACCACCAATACTAACAAGTGAAATAGAAGCAGCCATAAAATCGTTGAGAGAAGGCAAAGCTCCAGGACCGGACGGGATACAGACAGAGTTCCTTAAGCTTTTAGATGAAGAATCAATAAAAATGGTCTGCAAATATTTAATAATATCTATGACACCGGCAATATCCTGAAAGAATGGTTCATTTCTGAATTTATATTGCTGCAAGAAACAAGGGGCAAAGAAATGCGGAGAATATAGAACCATAAGCTTAATGAGCCATTTACTCACGCTTTTCCTTAAGGTTATCCATCTCAGAATATACAAGATATGCAAAGAGAGAGTAGCACACACACCATTTGGCTTCATGAAATGAGTGGGAACAAGAGAAGCTCTGTTCAGTATACATTATATTATTCCAACGATGTAGGGACATGAATTGCGACATTTATACCTGCTTCGTAGACTACCAAAGGGCGTTTGACAAAATCCAACACCAGACGATGATAAAAGTACTGAAAGACACCGGAATGGATGATAAAGATCTCAGAATTATACAAAACTTGTACTGGAACCAGACAGCCACCATAAAAATCAACGCTGGAGATGAGAGAGGCAGTTAACATTCTGCATGGCGTACGACAAGGGTGTATCATCTCCCCTCTGATATTCAATCCGTATTCAGAAGAGATATTTAGAGAAGCTCTAGAAAACGATGAGAATGGAATTCTTGTAAACGGTGAACGACTAAATAATATCCGCTATGCAGATGATACCGTCATATTTGCAGATAGTATAGAGGGTCTACAACAAGTTAATGAACAAAGTGAATGAAGTAAGTGAACGATATGGACTAAAAATGAACATCGACAAAACAAAATTTATAGTCATAAGTAAGGAGAAGAAAGAAAACTGCCAACTATTTATTAAAAATATACCAGTAGAACGGGTATCCAACTTTGTCTACCTGGGAACCTTAGTAAACGAACAGTGGGACCACTCACAAGAAATCAGATGTAAAATAGAAAAAGCAAGAGATGCCTTCATCAAAATGTCTAAGCTCTTCAAAAGCCACAACCTCAAATTAGATATCAAAGTAAAAATCCTGCGCTGCTATGTGTTCTCCATATATATGGCATGGAATCCTGGACATTGACCGAAGCAACACAAAAGAATATCATGGGTAGATAGAGTGACCAACGAAACAGTACTGGAAAGAATGAGGAAGAAAAAAGAGGTGATGAACACGATTAAGAGAAATAAACTGGAATATCTCGCGCATATACTGAGACATGACTCCAAATACAAACTCTTAAAAACCATCCTCCAAGGAAAAGTGTTTGGAAGGAGAGGGCCCGAAAGAAGAAGGATATCATGGCTCAAGAATCTAAGGACATGGTATTCAAAAACAACCACAGAACTGTTTAAAGCAGCAGTCAACAAGGTCATCATAGCCAGGATGGTCGCCAATAAACAAGGCTAAATTGGTGGTAGTCGACCGCCCCTAAGAAAACCATGTTCAGGAGCCAGCAGTTGTTTGAATGTTTGAAACATATCATCAGTTATTATGAATTGAAATATTTTGGGTAATATGGATATCGAGGAAATCCCCCTGTAATTTCCAATATCGGTTTTCGAACCTGATTTAAAACTAGGCCTTTTCCACTGTTTCGGAAAACAGGCTGCATCAAAAGACCCTTGAAAGAGTACATAAAGGCCCTCCTAATAATGCCGTCCGGCCCTGGGCCCTTGTTAATTTTATCCATAATCGCTTTTTCAGTAAATCTATGAAATGTAAGTGTAGCGTCCAAGTGAGTAAGGTGTTCCAATGACGCACTACTGTTTGGATGATCAGTATAGCATGATTCAAAATATTGGGTGAAAGCTTCTACAAATAGATTCAGGTGTATCTTTTGTGACACCATTATACTCCATGGTTTTCGGAATTATTTGATGTTTCTTAAGGGAATTAACAAAAGAACAATGAGGCATTTACTTTCCTTTCGAACTTCAGAATACCTCATAGTCAGATTGTAAACCAGATTGCTTGTATTTCTTATAGAGTATTTGTTCTTAAAGCTAATAATATTCTTG
Source organism: Pissodes strobi (assembly GCA_016904865.1). NCBI lineage: Eukaryota > Metazoa > Arthropoda > Insecta > Coleoptera > Curculionidae > Pissodes > Pissodes strobi. The sequence continues at coordinate 192,932 of MU183233.1, read as the reverse complement.
AGTTCCCGGCTGTACCATTTAGGAAATTTGTCTTCTTTGATTTTCTTTGAAGGAACAAATTTAATCACTACCATCAAAAACAACATCGTAAAATCTCCGGAGAAGAAAATTAACATCTTCATTAGACTGTAGGAAATCCCAGTTGACAGCAGAGAAATAGTTATTAAGTGCTACGTAGTCGGCTTTGTCGAATGTAAATACCCTAATTTCAGCCTTCCTATCCCAACAAGGAGTTATTCTGGGCCTTATAGATAATTGCAAAGGGAGGCGATAAGGATCTATTTTGTTAAGAGGATCATTACATTTTGTTACTTGCACAAACTGAAATTCATCAGACAATACCAAATCCAGAAGTGTGCCGCTGCAGTTAGTGACATCCTTGGTGACATCATTAATTTTCGAAATAATAAATATTATCAATTAAAATCTTCGCCATCTGAGGCCATCTCCAGATGGCCTCAGGTGTCCTTCATCAAGCTTCCATGTAATGTCAGGTAGGTTAAAGTCTCCGAATATGATGAATTTGACATTTTTGTGGTTATTTCGAAGATTCTACACAAGATCCTGATATGTCTGTTAAGGTGAGTTAGGAGGGATATAAACTGATCAAATTATGAGCGTCTCGTCCCGCAACCTTACTTGAACCCATAGATACTCAAAGGATACGCTACTACTACTTTGTAGCTCCCTACAGTCAAAAATGGAGAGAAAGGCAATCAAAGTTCGACCACCTCTTACAATGCAACATAATCTCTGTCCTGACGAAACACCTGATAGTTGTCAAAAAGTTCAGAGCTCAAAATATCACCAGATAACCAAGATTCTGTAAACACTATACAGTCAAAGTTGCTGTTGCGAGTAGCCAGCAATATTTTTGTTTTTGTACGAAGTCCCCTAACATTTTGATAGTAAAAAGTTAATCTTTCCGCAAAGGTATCGTCAGTTGTTAGACTCTGTTGGGATGCTGAGGCTTCCATTGGAAATTTCCCGTCCTAAAAGTTGAACTAAGCTGATTAGTTGATGTCCGGATGGGAAACCTTTGATGCTTACAAACTATGTCGATCCTGCTTATACCCTTAATGCAATTTAAACATATACTTCATTAGTTCTAACTTTGTTTCATAATTGAGATTGAGATGGTCGTAGTCGAAGATTATAAGAGGTATAAATGATACGTTACTATATTCTCGAAGATATGAAGTTAGAAATGAACTTTGCTTTTGTATAAAATCATTGAGAACATGAGAACTGGTCTCCCAGGCTTAAGAGAAGGGCCAACCATAATAATGTAATAAAACTCAGCATTAGACCATGCCAAACGTGAATTGTTTGCAGACATCTTTGATTGAAAACCGTATTTTCAATAGACATACAAGAAATTATGTTAAAATCGTAAGGTTATTTTTTCTTGCAAATTTTATGTATATATTAATTATCAAGTGGATAACAAGCTGCTATTTCGTTATAAAATTGTGATCAATATATTTAATACAAATAACAGAGTCAAGTGTGTATTAAGGAAGTACCTACTCTTAAATGGCATTTTCTTAAATAATTTCAATGTCACCCGACTTTTACCGCTTTATCTTCAATATCCGTATCCACGCATGTGTTCAGCACATCCAGAGTTAAATTTGAAACCGAAATTATGAGATTCATCCAATATAAGGTGAAAAATCTGCTTTGTCGCATTAAAAGTTTTATCCCTACTGATGACAACATCAGCAAATTCTTAGTCTCATTGTTTTTATGTTTGAAGATTTTCAGAACAATATCTTCAAGGGATGAACCTCCTATTAAAAACCGATGTTTTCAATTTTAACATGGATATACAAAATAAACATTACAGTTTTTATATATCTCTTAGTATTAAATGACCTGCTGTAAAAGCCTGAAAGGCTTTTTTATTTCATTAATTTGTATGGAAACACATTTTAGTCCACACGCGATATTTTGATCGGTAATCTAGAAAATAATTTTTTTTAGTCTAAACAGTATTTTGATTCCAATTAAAAAATCATATTGTGGACTATGTATACAAATGATCTTTAATCAAAAAGGCAATGTACCAAAACAATAATAGTTTTTATTGTATTTATATTATAATTTTTGTATTATAGAAAAGCAAAAGATTGTTTTATTATAGAATATATATTAAATAAATTACAATAAAATTATTGTAACTAATATTTGTTTTATTTATTAATGACTATTTATTATTAGTACAGGAACCTCCAATGAGGACTGAACAGGGCCATATTTGTGGCTTTCCGTGCTTTTTTTTTAAATGTGGAATATGTATAAGTAGCCCTCCTATCACCAAAGGGGAGATCATTGGTGTAAATCAAGAAAAATATGGGGCCCAGGACTGACCCTTAGGGAACCCCGATATTTTGTCCCCCCCCCCCCCCCCCCTCACAACTTGGGTCCTATTATGTAAATAAGATTTTAAAAGAGACACACTATTATTTGTAAAACTGTAATATGTAAGCTTTTGTAGTCGGAGACAGTGGCTGACACAGATTTTGCTCAGATCACAAAAAAGGACAGCTCTATATTCCATACCCTCAAAGAAATCAAGAATCTTGTCCACCAGATCCAAAATTCCCAACACAATGTTTCTCTTCTTATGAAATCCAAACTGACCATCCGCAAAACAGCCATTATCCTCTAAGAAATTCACCATTCGTATGGCCATGCACTTCTCAACAATACTTGAAATTATCGGTAACAAACTAATTGGTCTGTAATTTGATCTTTTGTGTTACCATTTTTGAAAATTGGTATATCCATTGCCCCTTTCAGTATATCTGGGAAGGTGTATTCCCTAAAGCACAAGTTGACCAGCCTTGTTAGTGGATATATAATTATGTTTTTAATATTCTTGTTTCATTAAATGTCAATTCAGTAAAACTGACAAGTAAGGGGAATTATGTTTTTAAGCTAAAAAAGGAACGTTAAATTTTAATAATTGTGAACTATGGTCTGAGAAATGCAAATTTTATGTCATACCTCTTTCTTGAATTCAGATTATTTTCATACGTGTTCTTTCAGATTCTATGGGATAAAATCCACAAAATATCTATTTCACATTTTTTAAACAATATGAAGAAAGTTACAAACTGGCCCTCTTCAGTCTTCCCTTGTAGGATGACCCTGTACATAAATAATTTATAAATTATATATAAATATATCAGAAACTTAAAAATACAGAGTAATATTTCTCTGTATGAGCTACTTTAAAATTAAGCTTAAATATATAATTTCCAACAATGCTAAGTTTTTTACAGATGAAGTGGGACACGACATTTCTCAAAATTAAAAGAATTTAACACCTTGATCATCATCCGATAATATTAATTCACATTTCCTGTCTTTTTCCAAAACTTGCAGAACTTTTATTAACACATCATGCTGGATGTCAAAAAACTCTTCCCCTTGAACATCATCTCCTCGAGACAATTCATATAAGGTTAGTACTGAATTTTGTAGCCCCCTCGTTGATATATAATCGTAAATCATAGACGACCATTCGTCCAACGTGTGCCAATAGATTTCCCACCGATGTTTGGCCTAAAAGATAATCTAATAATAACGAACTAAGTTATTATTATATCAAAAGAAGTAACATACCTTATCGACTGGAGCAGCATGTCCTGTCCTTTGCAACTCTGACAAAATGGAAACTATTACGCTCTGATCTAATTTTCTATTAATGCTAGAATTGTTAAATAAGGAAAAGTTACTCGCCTCCCGCACATCTATAAGATACAGTTTACTTCCTTTGCAGTAGTCCAATATCAAACTTTTCCAGGCCTGAACTTGTTTTGCCCTAGTTTCTGGATGAGGTTGTAATGTAAAAAACGGTGGGAAATTATACTGCCAAGGCCATTCTATTTCCACTTCTCCCATTTTAATAATATTCTAATTAAACAGACACGTTTAGAATTTCTACACTAAATAAAATATAAGCAATTTCATTTCACAATGAACAATCTTGAGTTGACATATCATATGATATGTAAATAAACTGAAGTTAGCTAGATACGTATCGACGTAAGTTACACATCTGTAGCGGCCAAGGATCAACCGGTCTGCTGTCGGTAGAAACGTTTCCCGTACCGCATCAGATGGGCTTCAGAGTTGCGCGCGCATTACATTGTTTGACAAACACTATATTTTTAGGGTCTAGCGAATTGCTGTCAAGTGGTTGGATGCTGCGGCGGCTAGAGTTCTATTCAAGGGGCAAGACAGGTTTTATTTATTTTTAATAATACATATAAATGTGTTCTTCTTAATTTTGGGCATACCTTGGGTTAGTTTTGATTAGTTTCTGTTGGTTACGCCCCCCCGTAACGAGCGAAGCGAACGAGGGACATGCGCGAAATGTACATTTTAGTCAACTATGTAATGCGCGCGCAACTCTAAAGCCCTCTGATGGAAACGTCTCGTTAGTTGGAACTTGGAACATTGCCTTTATAAGAAACAATGGTTTGAGCAAACACATAAAGATATAAACAATAGATGAATAATCCAGAACAAGATAAAGCACATGGAAAAAGTTAGCCTGTTCGAAGAACAACTAGCACTACTAGCAGCCGCTTGCTAATCGGTAACAAATAAAGATGTGCAGCTACGTAAGTTTTAGAGGCCACTTTGAGACTCAAGTGCTCCAGCTAATTAAAATATGCCTTTCGTGGCATTATTATTTTTATAAAATTTCGCCCAGAGTAAAAAAGAACAATATTATTCGTATTACTTGCGTGACAAATTCCAATATTCTTTATCGTTCGAAACTGGAACTTGAACTAAGCCATAGTCAGAAGCCATTTGTACTCTTCCAACCTTTGACAAGGGAAGGGAGTGGTCGGGTAAAACCGGCAGCTGTTCTGCTACGGGTTGGCTCCACGATTTGATAAGCGTCATACATTTTCGTCACCAAATTAGATATATTATTTTATACTCATAATACTTCTATTACTGGCTTAAATCACAAAATGCAATGATTGAAATATACCAAATAAATATATTTCCTTAAAACATCAAAACAATGTACGCAACTGCGCGTCAGACCATTTTCAAGGGGAATTATGTGATTCTTATTAGCAATCATGACTGAAAAATGTTAACAAATCTAGTATAAAATTACAGAGAAAGGCAGCCAGAAGTATATTCGTAATCACATTTTGAAATAATCTATATCTCAGCTCACACAAAGAAAATAAATAATAAATATTAGCGTCAGCAAGAACTAGGTGTAAACTACATTTACCTGTGAAAAGTAATTCCAGGCTCCTTTCGGTCATTGCGACTTTTACAGCCATAAGCGCAACAAAATACCATATTGTTATTGACAAGTTGAAGTATTTTGAGCGTTTTTCACAACAAAAATCACCAAAATACACGGAGGTGCCGCTTTGAATGTCTGGCTCTTATCAATGGCGTCCGTTCGATTTTTGATCACACGTACTGCCTGCTACCGTAAAGCGAGATTATCTGTCCACTCCCTTCCCTTGTCAAAGCTGCCAACGGTTTAATCCTTATATATATTACGTATTTTACTCTCGGAGACGGAAAGAGGATGCAGGGAGTAAATATCGGGTTTGAACTGTGATTAACGACTTCCGGTCCTACCGTCGAGAAACGAACACGTTGGAAACGGATTACAGAATTCGGCACGGGTAGTGAAAGCGTATGCTCGGTGGGAGACTGGAAAGTCGTGCCGACTGGAAGGTGAAAGGGACGGATGATTCCTACTAGGACTCCAGGTTTTATCCTTGTGCGCGGTAGCGTGGCTTGAGGGCGGTCGAAGGTATTTCCAGCGGGGATTCGGACCTTGAAGTCTCTGACAGAAACGTTATACCCACAGTGCGCGAAACATCCTTGCATTAGAACACTCAGTCGTGCCTTTCATAGATTTATTTTTTGTGCAAGAGTCGGGAGCCACCAGGGGTTCAGGCCCATCGTACTGGAGGTTCTTACCGTAAATACAAAGCCCTTCAAACTTGAACAACGTGTAACACAAGAAGAAGGATAGCTCTGCCTCTGTCTAAGCGCTGGAAGAGGGGTGTGCTGGCGGATTGTCTCATTTGAGAGCAAAGCCATAATGTCTTCCGAAAGGGAGGCACAAATCGAAACGAAACTGTGATTAAATATATCGACTCGCCTCTAGCCACCAGGGTTGTAAACCATACTGAAAATTGGGCGGGACTTAGAGCGTTTGTTTACTATTTTAGAATGTCTAATATTTCACTTCAAACATGGCCATCCGCTCGCTTCGCTCGCTCCGAAAGTGTAACCTAGCAAAATTAACTCCAGTTTAAGAAAAATCACAAACACTTAAAAGGTCTTCCGTTTCGTCTTCAGTCGAGTGAACATGCGCTTTATAACGGCTTCTTTGTCGCCATTTTGGGTGAACACGTGGCTACCGTTCAGTGACCGTTGTTTCTCCCTGAGAACGAATCGGGTATCCTAGCCAGAGGAAATCTACATTTCTGTTTGTGCATGAGAGGTTTCAGTTTACAGCTGCCACTTTGCGTGCTCGACACCTTGAAGGGTCAAAAATATAGGCCATTGAGCCAAACATTCTTTTAACCTGCATCTCTACTAGACAACCGAGGGGCATTTTTACGCACCGAAACATACAGTAAGAAGGAGTGAAATCGAACAATGTACTATGATGAGGTCATATGCCCTTAATTGAGCGGTCCGAAACATTTAAAACCGAGTTTATGCGCGAATGCCGTCCTGCGAAGCCCACACGCCAAGGCAAGCAAGCAATAACCTAAAAAAAAATAAATAAAAACATGTCTGGCCACTGACGGGAATCGAACCTGGGGCGTCGTTGTGATACGACGCACACGGTCTAACCACTGCACCACTGTCTTGTTGAAAGCAATCCACTGAACTGTGAAGATTGCTTGAATTTTCGATTGACGCGTGCGCACTCGTAGGCATGGTTTATAATCCTGATTGGCATTTAAGATCCTTTCTTGATCAATATCTTAGTTTTAAGATCCTTTACAGTCATACGGCACCATGCGATGGTGATTGGTGGATTAACGTCACCTTCACACTCTACGGTACTGTCAGTTTATTCCAGCAGGCCTAGTAGTAAGATTCTGCGTTTGGATTGTGAACGACCCGCGTTCAATTCCCGTCGGGGCAAGACGTGTTTTCTCTTTTTTTTAAGGTTATGTTTGTTTCTTTTTTTAAATGTGGATTAGTTTCGTTCGGTTGCGCCCCGGAGCGAGCGGAGGGCCATGCGTGGAGTAAAGTGACGTTAACCTACCAATCAGAAGCGGCTAATACAGCATAGTACCGCAGGATTCTAAAGGATCATATTAGGCTCAGTGCTAGAGGCGAGTGGTATATCGTCCTTGTCTTATACACCAAAACATGGCGGAAAAAGTTAAAAAGCGCACTACATGTCATTAACATATACTAACCCATGTAAAAAAGAACGGTGTGTGCCCAAGGCCACAAGACAGTAGTGGAAACAAAGCGGTACTTAAGACATGGTCTGGACCCGGTCACAAGCCTTCAGTGTTGTTTTACATTTAATTTTCACTTCATGCATGGCCCTCCACTCGCTTCGGGGAGCATCCAAATAAAACTAACCCAACGCATGCCCAAGATCAAGAAAAAAAAAACTTTTCACAAACATAACTTAAAAAAAAAACAAGTCTTGCCACTGGAATCGAACCCGTGCCGCCGTATCAAAAACACAGCATCCGGCCACTTGCAAGCAATTTGCTGGACTATAAAGATATAGTGTTAAGCCGTATTCGATTCATTATTTTGGATCGATTCAGATCGATCTAATTGAACTGATTCGTGTTAGTTTGGGTTGGATTGTTAAAATATCACTACCTAAAAAGTGATCCAGCTCACCTGTAAGTGAACTGAAAATGGACCGGGATGTGAGATTTCAGTTCATAGTGCACTTGTGAATAAGAGGCGAATCATCTGTAGTAGTTTTGTCTCGTTCTTTTTCCTCTCTACACAATCTTTTCTCATAAAGGTGGCTTTCGTACAGTTCTTGAAGTGTTTCTTTTCGCGTGATTGTCTACCTGCGTGGTGACGCATGTCTTCGCGATGCAACCAGTTGCTTCTAAGTCAGCAGATGGGCTAGGGGTCTGTATGGTTGGCCCTCACTTCGGCGACCGGGATTTAAATCCCGTCGGTTTTGTGTTTTTTTTTTTTTTGGGTATGGCTTGGGTTAGTTTCCTTTTCTTGAGCCCCGGAGCGAAGCGAGCGGATGGCCATATACTTGCCAATGGTCTTTATATCGCATGCATTCACAAGTGCACTACGAACTGAAATATCACGACGATCATCACAGATCGGTTCAGTAGTTCAGGTTTAAGATGGCATTTAAATGTCAATCGGCTTTTTTTAATTGTTTTCATATTTTCATTTGACTTTGGCTCACTGAACTGAAATATCTGTTCAGTTTCAGTTCATTTTGAACTGATCTCAGTGATCTCCAGTTTCAATCGAACACGGCATTAGCACAAGAATAAAGTTGTTATTTATTCTTGTGGCATTAGTCAACATTGTAATGCGCCCGCAACTTACAAGCATCTAGCCATAGGGCTTAATTTTTCGATGCAATACCGTGTATGCGGATAACATGAATAATAGGTATATATTATTATGGCTTCGCATGGTCCTCCGCTCGCTACGGGGGTGCAATTAACAAGAACTAACCAAAAAATTAAGAAAAAAAGTAAATTAATAAAAACAAACATAACCTTAAATACAAACAAGTAAAAACATATGTCGCGACCGACGCACGGTATTGCATCGAAAATTTGAGCCCAATTGCTAGACGCTTTTGCGCAACTCTGAGAGCCCTCGCGTCTCCCTACCTCAAATTTTCGATCTTCGGACCTGCGCATTTGGCAGCAGCTCGGTGTTTCTCTAATGATTCACTTCACGGGTGTACCTCCGTTTGCTACGCTCGCTCCGGGGACGCAACCAAACAAAACTAACCCATGACAATGCCCAAAATCAAGAAAAAAGAATACGCATGCATGAATAACCTGTGATCGGGGTCTCGGAAACGTCTACTTCATCCCTAGGAGCCTCCAGGCTCCCTCAAACTTTCAACTGTATATTCGAAACATTTATTTTTCGATTCAAACTCAAACATGGCTTTAACGTCACCAATAAAAATCATTGACAATGCTGGAATTCTAATGCAAAGGAAACAACACATTCTAAATGAAGAATTTATTAATACTTAATAGTTATATCGCGATATTTAGCCTGTATTCATGATGGGACATCTGAAAGTCTATAACATATTGATATGGAAAACCAAATATAAAAGTTTTTTATAATATATATTTATCTGGCTATGATACTAAGATGATGATGGTGGGCTTTGTACCATTGTCCTTATACAGGATCCACCACTGATAAACTTGGATTCAATCCAACTGTATCAGTTTTTATTTCTTCCATTCTTTCTTTTCGTAATCCCATTTGGACGAAATACCCTGGACTGGGTTCATTTGCAAGTCGAGGATACGCGCCAACTGAGCTTCCCTATTTTCGGGTTTGAAGCTGTCTGGTAATGGAGGATACACTACAAAAAGTCAGAAAGGATTGATTATTAAAAAAAATAACACGCATGAAAGCAAGGATAGTTAAAGCCGAAAGATAGTATTAAATTTATAATAACAACATGTAGTCGCTGACAAAGCCATTAGAAAAACGGGGTTGAAAATCGCAAAGAATAGAAGGTAAATAAAAAAGGTTCATAGAAGTCAATAAAAATTAAGCTAAAACTAGTTTAGAGTATAAAACGAGTTTACAAGGCAACAAAATACAGATACAAAAATTATTATTTGGATTACAATAGCAGGCGGTTGTAAAACCGATGGAGCTGTTGTTACATTATCACACTTATAAATGGTTATGGAAATTCTATCTCATGCACAGCAGTGAATCAGTCTCTGTGAATCTTCCCTTAGTTCTCGGACGACCCGATTTGTAAAGATAATAATGTTTGGTGCCGACACAGTATCTTGACGTAGCGAGTTCCAAGAATGCACTATACGGTTCACCAAGAAGTTTTTCCATGGCAGTCTTGCTGACCTCTCCTTTTTAAAGTTCTTGGAGTGTCCTCGAACATGGAGATTTGAGCTTATGTGGAAAATGTCTGTCAATTTACACTGATAGTAACCACTTGTTATTTCCAAAGTCTCAATAAAAAAATCACCCCTGTGCCTCCTTTCTTTAAGAGATGTTAATTTAAATTTTAGTAGTCTAACTGGATATGTCAACTGTTTCAAGTCTAAAGGAATTTTTGTCTCTCTGCGCTGCACCCTTTCAAGTTGTTCTATACCCTTAATATATTACGGATTCCATACGGTAAAAGCATATTCTATTTTGGGTCTTATATAACTTTTGTACAGGATAGATATCATTGTTATGGAATGGTCTCTAAAGGCATGGTTTATTAGATATATAAAGGAATTTGCTTTTTTGGTTATTCTAGTTATGTGAGTCTCCCATTTTAAGTATGTGGTTACTAAAACTCCTAGATGGTTTTGTTCATTAGCTGATGTCAATGAAGAACTGTTTAGAATATAGTCTTTATTTGGGATTCCTAGAACTGTACATTTTGTGGCATTCAACTTCATACCCCATGTTTTGACCATTTTTCAATAGTCTGTAAATCGGTCTGAAGTAGATCTGCGTTTATAGGGGGGTTTGCAATCATCTGCAAACATCTTAATGGTTGTTTGGATATGATCAACCAGGTCAAAAAGGTATAATATGAATAGCACTGGACCAATCACCGAACCCTGAACCACGCCACTGCTCACCCTATGGGGACTAAAAAGTTCTCCATTAACTTTCACTTGGTAAAATCTATCCTCTAGCAGATCTTTGATCAAGGCAAGCAACACTTTCCTCTAACTCCAAAGTGCTCAACTTTTTTTAATAGTAGGTTGTGCGGGACTTCGTCGAATGCCTTTTCGTAGTCTAGATAAATGACATCTGTTGGTAGGCCATTGTCATGGTGGTTTGTCCAGTCGCTGACACATTCCACAAGGTTGGTAGTGGTCGAACGTCTTGGTAGAAATCTATGTTGAGCTGAGGGAATGAGATTTTATTCCTGGTAGAAAGATATTAGTTCCTTTACTATTATTTTCTCCATACATTTTAGGGGGTTACTGGTAAGACTAATAGGGCGATAATTGACCGGTCTGTGTCTATCACCTTTCTTATACAGTGGCGTGACGATTGAATATGTCCAGGGTGTTGGAATTTTAGAATGATCAATACATTCCTGCATTACTTCTGCAAGCAAAGGACTAATAATTGTGGTGCTACAGTTTTGTAGTAAAACTGTAGAAATTTCGTCAGGCCCTGGGCTGGTGTCTTTTTTCATACATTTGAGAGCTTGTTCTACTTTGTCACTTGTAAATTGAATTGTGTCAATTGATCTCTCCACTCTATTCCAATTTAAAGCTGGAATAGAGTATGCTTCACTTGTAAAGGCTGTGTCGAACTGCTCCACAAATATCTCTGTCAAGACCGTACCATTCAAAAATTGCTGAGTTATTGGATCTTTCAGAATTATGGTTGATACTTTGGAGTTTAAGTTTCGGCTAATATATTTGAACAGTCTTTTTGATGAATCCGCATTTGCAAGAGTGTCCTCATATTTCCTCCGGGCATCAAACAACTTTTGCTTAGTCTTGTTATTCTGCATCATGTAAGCTTGATATTGGTCTGGTGTTTTGTTTATTTTATATCTACTACGCTGTACGCTTTTTGTCTATTTCTCTAAAAAAATACTGATTTATCCATGGTTTTTGTTGATTATTTTGCTGTACTGCACCTTTTATAACACACTAGAAGTCCTTAAACAGTGATCTTCCTTGCCCTATTGGCTGGAGTCTAAAGAAGTTATTTATTTCCTCGTGGTTGGCAGTGTTAAAATTTCTTCTAGTTATTTTCAGTGTTTGTTTGAGTGGAAGTTTTAGTAGGGTTTTTATCTTTATTACAACATGATCACAACGACCAATTGGCTGTAGACTAATCGAAGATGATCTTAAAGTCATTAGCTAAAAAAAGATCCATTTACAATTTGATGCACGTTCATATTTCATGATACATGTCTAGAAATTCCTGCGTCTTCTTATCTGGGTGCACAATTGTTTGATTCTCCCAATTTATGTTCGGGTACCTAGTTGAAGTCTCCACTCTTTATGTTGTTTATCATATGCGCATTGGCCTCCTCACTGATTGTAGCACCCGGCCTATAGATGAATGCAAGGGATATTTTTGTTTCTCATCTAAATGATCCATTTATCGGTGCTTCCACTCCGTGATCCTTAGCGATGCTACAGTTTATATTATATCCATCAATTTGGTTCTTAGTCAAAATGGCGACAAAGGAACCGCTATAAAACGCATGTTCACTCGACCGAAGACGAAACGGAAGTCCTTTTAAGGGTATGTTGTGATTTTTCTTAAATTGGAGTTAATTCTGCTCGGCTGCTATTTCGGAGCGAGAGAGGCGAGCGGATGGCCATGTTTGAAGTGGAATATTAGACATTCTAAAATAGTAAACAAACGCTCTAAGTCCCGCCCAATTTTCAGTATGGTTTACAACCCTGGTGGCTAGAGGCGAGTCGACATATTTAACAGTTTTGTTTCTATTTGTGCTTCCCTTTCGGAAGACACTATGGCTTTGCTCTCAAATGAGGCAATCCGCCAGCACGCCCCTCTTCCAGCGCTTAGACAGAGCTATCCTTCTGCTTGTGTTATACGTTGTTCCAGTTTGAAGGGCTTTGTATTTACGGTAAGAACCTTCAGTACGACGGGCCTGAGCCCCTGGTGGCTCCCGACCCTTGCACAAAAAATAAATCTATGAAAGGCACGACTGAGTGTTCTAATGCAAGGATGTTTCGCGCACTATGGGCATAACCGTTTCTGTCAGAGACTTCAAGGTCGGAATCCCCGCTGGAAATACCTTCGACCGTCCTCAGGCCACGCTACCGCGCACAAGGATAAAACCTGGAGTCCTAGTAGGAATCACCCTCCACTACGCGTCCCGCCCCTTACACCTTTCAGTCGGCACGACACACCTTTCTGGTTCGGTCGGTCCTGCTGATCTACTATGTACCCATTTATGCTAATTAAGCATACTACACATAGTCCCCTGCAACCAGGTTTCTGTAAGCAATATGAATGTGGGATCTGAAGACAGAACTCTCACAGTCCATTCTTCGATCTTGTTTACAAATGAGTTTAAATTGGAGTACCAAAACATGACTTCACCCACCCCAGACATACTCAGTTTTTTTCAATTCTTTCAACGATGTTAGGTGTTCCAGCAATGTATTTTATAATTAAATTGGTTTTAACTTCGGCTTTCTGTTTCTCTAGCTCTTAAGAATTTCCTTTGGGCCTCTGGTTGGTCATTCTTCATATAGATACCTGATTGTTCTTCTTTAAGTATTTTTCTACGTTTCAGAGCTTGCAGTGCTTCTTCTTTCGTTGGAAGGATCATCTTCACTGACCTTTTCCTGTCTGAGGCTTCTCTACCAAGTCTGAACAACTTCGCTGCTTCCGGTAGAACAATATTCATTTTTGAAAACAACATTGTATCTTCTTCTTGTGGGCTGTTCTTTTTGGGTTCTTCAACACCAAATATTAGAATATTTGTGGCACGATGTTACTTTTCTTTCAATTCAGTTAGATATGGTTCGTTTGCTGTTGGTGGTATTTGGATTGTCTCTACTTGTTTTTCAAGCTTCTTTAGTGCGTCGGCGTAGTTAATTCCTGGTAATTTCTTGTTGACTTGATTTACCTCGTTCTTGAGGTCACTTATCTCTTTCCTAACTGCTTTATTTTCTTTTTTTTCTTCACTCCATCGAGCCTAATATGCCTTATCAGCCAAAAACTTCCTTGTTATTAATGATGGATAGGTGGCTGCGGCAGTGTTTTGTGATCTGTCAAAAGCCTTCGACTGCGTTGATCATGGAATACTGTTGCGGAAATTGGAGCTATATGATTTTAGAGGGGTAACTCTTGAATGGTTTCGATCATACTTGACAGAACAAACCCAGAGGGTTCGAGTGCTGGAGTCTGTGTCTGATGAGTTGAGGATTGGTTGTGGTGTGGTGTTCCTCAGGGTTCTTGCTGCACATGAATGATGTTGCCTCTCTGGATATTGGTGGTTCATTTACTTTATTCGCGGATGACATCACGGTATTGTGGCACGACAGGGACTCAGAAGAATTATATCATGCGATCTCGAGGAATGTTATTAGGATTGTGATGCCAATTGCATGTCTTTTAATATTTCTAAGACAAATATCTTGAATTTTAACTGTTCCATAAGTGATGTCAGTCTCGATAGCAATATTATCTTAAACAAAACATGTACTAAGTTTTTGGGTATTTATTTACATAGATAGTCGATTGTCTTTTAAAGAGCATATTTCAAATCTGTGCAGCAAAAAAGCCGCCAGCTGTCATGCCCTTAGGGTTGCATCACGAGAGTTGGATTTTGGCATAGTAAGAACAATGTATGTACTTTGCACTTGTTCAAGCGCGCTTAAGGTATGGCACATCATTTTGGGGAAATTCTAGCCAGGGTCAACTAAATGAGATCTTTGTCCTTCAAAAACGTGCAGTACGATATATGTGCAATGCAAAAATCAGAGATTCCTGTAAACCTTTATTTATTAGACACAAAATATTAACTCTGACCGGTATTTTCATTCTGGAAACAGTTTGTCTGCTGTATAAAAAGTTTGGTTCTGCTGAACATGCAAATACCTATAACACCTGACAAATAGGAAACATACCATTACCAATACCCCACTCAACACAAATAAAAAACTCAATACTTTATAATGCCAAAAAAATGTATAATCACTTGCCGGGTAACATAAAATCATTGCCATTCAAAAAATTTAGATGGGTGGTTAAGTCTTTGCTGTTGAAAAGAGTGTAAAATAAACAAATAAATATCGTCTTTATTAAATATGCACATATGTAACATAAAATTACATATAATTACATATATATGCAACGAATAAAAATGGCGATGTTTAGCTTGAGGCTATTCTTACACTTAACCATTTCCATCCTGAACATGAGCCTTATAATATAATTTTGGTTAAATAAGAAAATAAAAAGATAACAATTAACAAAACAACAAAATACAATAGATTATCATTTGTAACCCCCTAATCATTCTGCAATTGTAGCAGCTGAGTTTTATATTTTGATCGTAAAACTGATACAGTACAGTTCTTTAGGTCTAGATCCAAAGAGTTATACAAAAGCACTGCATTATAAGTAAAGCTACGTTGAAACATTGCTGAATTGATGTTGGGGCATAGTAAGTAGACCTCGATTTCGCAGCTCACGGCCGTGAATTGCTGTGCGGAAAATGAGCTTTTCCCGTAAGTATATTGGCGAGTTAGTGTCCAGTATTCTAGTCAAAAACATTGCAAAATGTAATTTAACGGTGTTGCATATATTTAGCCACCTAAGCTCTTTTCTTTTATCCGATATGTGATCAAATTTCCTAAGTTTATAAATGAATCGACAACAGGTGTTTTGTGCAATTTGCAAACGATTTTTTGTAGCCAAATCCAGACAGGGATAAAACACTACATTGCAATAATGATATATGGGTAAAATCAACGATTCGCAAAGCTTTTTTCTAATTTTAAAGTTTAAAATAAACCTATTTGCATAAAGAATCTTCATCTTTAAGTAACTTTTCTGAAGTAATTTTTTAACGTGTTCCTTAAATCTTAAGGTGGTATCAATATAAATGCCTAGATTCTTTGCGCAAGATGAAAAACTCAAATTTGCATCACCCACCAATCTCAAATCTTGCCTGCAATATTTGTCGTCGTTTGTCTGCACAGAATAATAAAACTTCAGTTTTATTAGGATTTATTTTAAGATTATGTTCCTTTGAATATTCATAAATTGAGTGCAGGTCTTGATTTAAGAGATCTTCCGCTTCCTCAGCCCTGAAAGGGTCAAAGCAGAATAACAATTGCGTGTCATCAGCATAGCACTGTACGTGAGAGCTGGCGACCACTTCAAAGATATCAAATATATAAAT
The DNA here is from genome assembly GCA_016904865.1 of Pissodes strobi. Classification (NCBI taxonomy): domain Eukaryota; kingdom Metazoa; phylum Arthropoda; class Insecta; order Coleoptera; family Curculionidae; genus Pissodes; species Pissodes strobi. The sequence goes on along the minus strand of MU183233.1, from coordinate 176,809 downwards.
TAAAAATAAAAGTGGCCCAACAACCGATCCTTGCGGGACGCCAGACACAATATCTTCCACAGAGGAATAGTCACTACCAACTCTTACACACTGCCGTCTACCAAATAAGTAGCTCCTAAAAAACCGAACAGAGAGCGGATCAAAGCCCAGGAACTTTAGCTTGGCACAGAGCAATTCGTGGTCAAGCATGTCAAATGCCTTTGAATAGTCTAATGAAACCGATATTACTGCCATGTTTTTATCCAAAGCCCTGAACACCTCATCCGTCAAATTAAATAGGGCGGTGGTAGTGCTGTGACCCGTTCTAAAGTCCGATTGGTGCACAGGAAACAATTCATTAATTTTTAAGTATTGTGTAATCGGGGTATATACAACTTTTTCCAGCACTTTAGAAAGTACTGGTAACAGACTTATGGGGCGCAATTCAGTCACATCGAATGGACTTGCAATTTTTGGTATAGGAAAAACTATAGATTTTTTTCCAACTATCTGGAAAGTGTCCAACTTCTAAACAACAATTCAATATGTGAGTCAAGATAGCCGGAAGACTAAGCTTTATCATAAAGAGTGTTAGGCTATCGCATCCAGCCGCATTTGAATTGATTCCATAAACATTTTCGTACACCACCTTCGGTTCGACCGCGTTAAAATTAAATTGTAAACCGGCTTTAAAGGTATTACTATTATAAAAATCTATTTTATTTTGACAATGATTAGTTTTCTGAAAAACTCATAAAGTAGTTGTTTATTCTGTTAGGATTCATTAAATCAGGGGGTAAGTCAGGCCTGGAATTTTTTTTAGCTGTATAGACGTTCATATTCCTCAGACCCTTCCAAAGCAAAATTACGAAGCACTTTATAAGTGCGCAAGTCCTCTAAGGACCTACTTGCTTTATATTTAACTTTAGCCCTATCCCGCTCCCTCATGATAGCGGTCAATACAGGCGTTAACCAGGGCGCTGGTGGTTTGTTTACACGGACCATTCTTAAGGGGACATGTTCATTAAATATGTTTGTCATTTGAGTTGTAAGAAAATCGACCTTATCGTTTATATCAGGCATATAGCATATTTCATCCCAAGACGTTTGAAATAGATCTGTATAAAATGCTTCTTCATTCAATCCTTTAAAGTCGCGAAATGATACAAATTTTTGGATTTTTTTTTGAGAAGGTAATTTAATATAGCAATATGTCAATCTATGGTCACTTATATGATTGGCGCACATTGTGCCAGCCTCCTGAACAACCTCAGAATCGCTAAAGAAAATCGGACCAAGCAAGGTTGGTTGACACAGTTTCAGTAATCCTTGTTGGTTCATTTATGACCTGTTCAAAGCCGAGAGTGTCAAACAACTCAGAAATTGGATTACCCACATTAAACAAGTTAACATTTAAATCCCCAAGAACAGACACATATTCACACATAGACAATATTTCTGGTAAGATGTTATCAAGCACTCGAACACATGACAGCACATTGCTCATGGTTTGATAAATCACCCCAGCAACAAAAGATATCTTTGCATTTATATTAATTTTCACCCACATATTTTCAAAGCCATCTATTTCATCTGCACTGTCAATATTTAAAATTTCGTATTGTAGTGATGATCTAATATAAAAACCTATTCCTCCCCCCCTACCTATAGGCCTATCTTTTCTGACCAAATTATACCCATGAATTGACACCGCATCTGACAAAATCTCAGCATTTAGCCACGTTTCCGTAACAGCAACGAGATCGAAATCATTATCATTTATTAAGTCTACAAACTCTTGGAACCCAGTAAATATGGACCTAAGATTTAAATGAGCAAATCTAAAACAAAAAGAATTATCTCTATTGACATTACTCATTGCGGGAATACATTGAGGACAGCTTTGAGGAATAGTCTTCTACCTTTCCTTCTTTTGTTTTGCGTCTCTTTCCTGAACATAGTATGTTTTGTCTGCACCCTCAATTCATTGTCTCTGACTTTTACTTAATTTTGAATGGGGTTTGATCTCTATTGCAGCTGTGCAAATATTATTTATTTATTTATTTCAAGGTACACTACAGAGAATCTCCAATTGGTACATTCCATTCAGTATAAAAACGAATCAATACACAAAAATATAAAAATAGAGAAATCTGCTATCAGACAACAAAAAAACACTTCAAGGGTGGTAAGGAATCCTCGCTTCGATCATTTATCATCTAAACAGATGTCTTCTCAGTCTTTTTTTAAAGTTGAGCAATGTGCCATTGATATCGACGTTGGATTTGATGTAGGTATTGAAGTGGTTCATAATGCGGTTGATACTGCAGTACATCCCTACCTCGGTACGGCTCCTATTCATTGCAAATATATTTGTGAGTCTGGTATTGTAAGGTGGTGCGTAGAAGTTCAGAGATGCAAGAAGTTCGGGACAGTCAAACTCGCTATTTAATATCTTTTGTCCAAACACTAGTGTTAGAAATATTCTACGCATTTCAAGGCTTTCGATATTCAGCATCTGTGAACGCTGTTGGTATGTGAGGGTCGTTTTTTCAATGTTTAGTTTGTATAGCAAAAAGTTGATAAATTTAGACTGCACTCGTTCTATTCTCTTTATGTGTACTTTATTATACCAGAGCTTGCTCACCTTTGTTGCATTTTCGATTTATCTATTGCATATTTGCATCTAATTTTAATAAATAAACAGCTCAGCAAGGAGATTAAACAATGAAAAGTTTAACTTTTCAATATTACACCAAAACCTACAATCAATTGGGACATGCCATGATGCTCTTCAGGACCTATTGAGGGAAGAGAAGGAGTGCATAGCCCTGTGTGTGAGCGAGCACTGGAAAACAACAGATGAGCTATCTGCATATAACTTGTCAGGGTACACATTAACATCCTCATTTTGCCGAAAAAATGGATATGGAGGTACGGCCATCTACTTGAGAACAGGTACGGACTTTAAGATTAGAAATGACATCACAAAGTTTGCTGAAGAGAGCATCTTTGAGTGCTCGGCTGTAGAAGTGCTACTGGATAATCATAGAATGCTTATGTATGTATAGAACCATTTCATCCATTCATGATTTCTTAATAAAATGTGAAACCATATTAAATATTTTGTTGAGTGAAAACTGTACATGTTTTTTGGCTGGTGATTTTAATTTAGATATATTGAATGATAGGGATAATAATGCCAAAGATTTTATTGCCTTGTTACAGTCTTTTAATCTTATTCCTTCAGTTTTAGATTATACATGAGTGAGTGGGAACTCTCAAAGTTGTATTGACAACATCTACACTAATCTCCAAAACTTTGATGCAGGAATACTAAGCACTCATATATCTGATCATACTGCCCAGAAAATATCTTTTGATAGTCACACACGTGTAAGTTGCAAGGCAGGTCATGTAAAGAAACATATTTTTTCAAGTGAAAATAAAAATAAATTTAAATATATGCTTTCTTGTCAGGGGTGGGACTCGTTATATTTTACTCCTGAGGTTCTTGTTAACGAACAATGGGATAATTTTATCACTATTATTGGTTCTATCTTTGATCACTGTTTCCCTTTGACATCGGTTCAGAGAACGGTACCCGAAGGACGATTGCCACCTAGTCCACGGGTTGTTGCTTGTAAAAATGAACTTGACATTCTTTTAGTTCTCAGTAGATCTGACGGGGCATATAGTGGCGCTTACGGATCCAAGAAGAGAGAATACAATTCTCTCCTAAGGGATTTGAGAGGCGCTCACTACAGAGATCTCATAAATGATAGCGACAACAAATCGAAATGTGTCTGGCAGATTCTTAAGGAAATAAATGGTTCCAGCAGTTCAGGATATGTTAATCCAGCTTCTCAGATTCCTGGTAACCCTATTGACATTTGTAATAACTTTAACAAACTTGTACTTAACGCAGCCCCTAATTTAATAAAATCCCAGCCTCAAATTGATTGGTCCTGTAATATTCCATATAATGGTAGATCTTTTTTCCTAACACCGGTAACCATTGCAGAAATTTTAAATATTATCTCTAAACTAAAAAATAAAAAGAGTGCGGGACATGATGGGATCTCAGCAAATCTGTTGAAGTATTGCGCTGAGGAGATTGCAGTGCCTTTGTGCCACATTATTAATAATTCTTTTGAATTTGGTATTTTTCCCAATCATTTAAAGTTAGCATTGGTAAAACCATTACATAAAAAAGGGGACAAGACCAATCTGGAAAATTACCGACCCATAAGCATTCTTTCAACTTTTTCAAAAGTTTTTGAAATTGCAACGTGCACAAGACTCCTGCAGTTCTTTTATAATGAAAATTTAATCAGTGACTCTCAACATGGTTATCTTAAAGGTAGGTCTGTTGAAACCGCCACATACCAGTTTGTGGAGAAAATTTTGAATGGATGGGAGAATGGGAATGTTTCCATGGGAGTGTTTTTGGACCTTTCAAAGGCGTTTGATAGTATTGATCACCAAATACTAATTGAGAAGCTGGAGAGATATGGAATCCGGGGCCCTGCTTTAGACTGGATGAAATGTTATCTCACCAATAGAGGGCAAAGGGTTGTAATCACTCGTGACGGTCAAGAGTTTTTTTCAGAAGAGGGCTATCTAAATATTGGCATTGCTCAGAGCAGTGTCGCGGGGCCGCTTCTTTTTGTTTTCTATATTAACAATCTTGCTGTAGAAATTTTAGAAAATAGGGGTAATCTTGTGAATTTTGCTGATGATGCTAACCTTCTAACTCTGGCGTCAACCTTGTCGGATCTACTGGGCATTTCATCTGATCTCTTAAGGGCAGCTCAAAATTGGTTTTTGCAAAATAAATTAGTTCTAAATCAAGAAAAAACAAATTGTGCTTTTTTTCGAACAAAGCAGAATACTACTGAGAGGCCAGAGGAGGTTGTACTGAATAATCAAACTGTTTCTGTATCAACTAGTGTGAGATTTTTGTGAATCCATATAGATGAGAACCTGGATTGGGGTGAGCACCTGGGTGTTGTTTGCAGAAAAGTGAACACAGCATGTTACTCATTAAAAGTGATGTCAAAATACCTAAGTTTCGACCACCTTAAAACTGTTTATTTTGCAAGCATTTACTCGGTGCTCAGGTACGGTGTGTTATCTTCTGGGGTGGGGGGACTGATGTGGGCGGAGCATTCATTGCTCAAAAGAGAGCTATTAGAACCATGCTCAAGATGAGACCTCAACATTCCTGTAGGGGGCGATTTAGGGAGCTTGGTTTATTGACATTGTCTGGTATATACATTTATGAGTGCTTGGTGTTCCTGTTCAGGAACAGAGATAAATTCGTGCAGTTTGTGCCGAATCACAGTATAGTCACTAGATATGTGGGTCTAAATTTTCCAATACATAGACTTACAGCAACAGAGAGGGGACCTACATATTCATGTATTAAATTTTTTAACAAATTGCCAAATGATGTTAAGTAACAGCAAAATTTTAATAGCTTTAAATCAAGTGTGAAAAGTATTTTATTAATTGTAGAACCATACACTGTTAAGGAATTTTTAGAATACAGGTTTTAACTTGAGTGTATTGTCTAAGTAGTTCTTTTTAATTTGCATTTTACTTAGTTTGTTCAATAGGTATTTATGTTTGTCTTTTTTTTTCTCTCTCTTGACAATAAAATATCTATAGGAGCAACTTATTATAATATATGTACTTTATTTTTTCTGACACTTATTATTCAATTGTGGCAATATGATTTGTTTCATGTATTGTGTACAATTTTTCTAATAAAAGATATTTGAATTATTTATTGTTGATGTCTGTAAGAAGAATCTAGCCTTGCAGATTACATGGTGAATCTTGATGTCGGGGAGCAGGGTCTTTTGAAAATAATAATAATAATAATGGTGAATATGATAATTTTATTATTAATGATAGTAATGATAGTGAAAAATGATATTAATATACAATTCATTTTTGCTAGGTACATATGGTTGTTTGTTAACTAGGTAGTTTTGGTCCAGGTTTTTTTCTGTTTATCTATTTCTTGTATCTCTGTATTTTTTTAACTAGGTTTTAAGTTTTTGTTTTTATGTCTTTGACTTATATTTATTATATTTTCAAACACATTTTTGATTTATATTTAGGATATTTTAAACCAAGAAGCTTTGTAATTAAGAAACCTGATTCTTCGTACAATAAAGCATTTTTTGACTTTGACTTGACTTTGTCTCAGGAACTCCCTATCACATTGGAGCCCCCTTAATCTTACAGGACGATGATTAAAAAGCTTTTTACCCCCGTATGTAATGGAACTTTTAATTTGTTCTAAATATGAGATAAGCAATCTGCGACTATATCTGGCAGATATTGTATGGTTCATTCAAGGACAACTCTGTTATGCATTTCCTAAAGACCAGACTGTTTCCAAAATAAACATGCAACACGATATCAAGATTGCATGTCTCAAAAACAAGGAGCGGTAGGTCATGAACCGTAACTCCAGATAAATATTGAATTGCTCTTCCTTGCAACACAAACTGAATTGAAAAGATAATAAGAACAAGAGTCATATCAAAAGTGAGACTCAATTAGAGTATGCAGCCCTGGCAATGGAGAAGTCTAAACCCTTTGATACAATCCTATAGGCATAACAACCAGATGAGATATTGCACATATTCAAGATGTGGTTCTCACTAGCTCAGAGTGTATATTAGTATAAAATTATCTAGAATGAATTTTCAAAGCATGAACCAATAAAATTGTAAAAGAATTTCATGACCCATAATCTAACGAAGTATCACCTTGAACTTAAAAAAAAGTTGTGGCGGCTGGTAACAGATTGCCAACAGTAACTGTCAAAAGACCAACTTCATTTACAAAAATGTCGGTAAATTTTAATGACTTATTTTATTATACATATTCAATAATTTCTTGACAAGTGAATGGAATGACCAGATCATTTTGACTTACTTCTAGTTTCTCGACAATTAAATCAAGTTTTAAAAAATGCACTTTTCAACAGGAAACAATCTCCTTGTGTAACTGATCCCTAACTCCATATTATTCGTACAAGCATTTCTAAACTATTGGGCAAAGAAATATGTACCAACATTCTATGATATGCTGATTCGCCAGCTCCTAGTGAAATATCAGATCTTAGAACAAAAACAAAGCAAATTGTCTAAAAACAAAAACTGAGAGCTTAGGACTATCAGTAACTTACCACATTTCAATATAAAAGTGCATCAAAAATTCAATAAACAGTTCTTGTCTAATCAGTTTTCGGATACATAAAAGGACTATTAGGGATTCAAGGAAAATCTAGGGAAAGGTAAAAAGGTGCATTATATATTTAATTACCTACTTTACTTGTAACATAACAAGAGGGAGCAAAATATTTAAGTCTTACCGAAAGTCTTTAATCCATAGAATGCCCACAAAGCCACTGAAACAATCATGCAGGTAACACCAATAACGTATTTCCATTCACCAGTGGGTGCTTTGAATTCAGCAAAGGTTTGTCTGAATGAAGCTCTGTACAAAGCCTTTTTTTCTTCAACAGAGAGTTGTTTCCAGTCACCCTTCTCTTTTTCACGGAGTGCCTAAGAAAAATGAGTTATTAATTAGGTACTACACAAAAAAAAAGAGGTGTGTGTGTATGAAAGAATCTTCAGATGCATAAGATGGGGAACACCTTAACCATCCTCTGAGCAGAGATACCCGCAGAAGTTAATAATAGCCTTTTGGGAGGTATCTTACCAAAATATCAGCATTGGGTTCCTGCCATCTGATGGCCGGTAGGGGAAAGTCGACACGGTCAACATACGAAGGCTCCCCATTGAATCCAAACCCAACAATTTCTCTTTTACCAATGAGGGTCCTGGCATAGGAACCACCACCACTACTCATGGACGCAGCTTGAACCAAGGCTGGTTTGGTGAAGGCATTTTTGATAAGCTGTTTTGTGGTGAGGGCTAACAGTGTGTTAGCCATGGTGAATTCCTGCTAAAAGAAATATTTATATAATTAGACAAAATGTTGAATATGCACTAATAGTATAGCTGATAATTAACATCATATTACAAAAGACTTAATAATCCTACAGATTTTGGGATAGATTATGCCAGGTAGTGGTAGCGACCAAAAATTATTATGACCTTTTAGGTTAGAACGAGTATTATGTAATCCATAAGTTTAGGAAATACAAGAAATATATGAATTGTTTGCCACTGATTTAAAATATTCTCATGAATGTCAAAAATAGACAAGTCAAGAGGACATGATCAGTCGGTTACCTAATCAAGGGATAGGCAGATCAGGTCCTCAAATCGAGAACGCAAAATACTAATAGGAAACCATTGAGAATTCTCATTAAATAGTGCTACGTTATTTCGTAATAAATGGGATTTGTTGTATTAAACCAACACAATTAAAATTAAAAGGAAAACTTAGATGAACAATATATACATACCCTACAAACACTGGAAATGGAGAATATTGAAATTCAGTGACAAGTGACAGACAATTGACAAATACTGACAATGACAATAGTAGAGATGCGCTATTCGATACGAAATACCAGACCCGATACGAGATATTTAAGCTGCATTTACATTCAATTTGAAGTCCAAGTCAAAGTGCAATTCGCAAATATGTCATTCATTGAACGAATTTTTAGGTTACGTAATTATACGTATGGAATGTTTTATTTTGTGTGTTGTAAATTGCCAGATAATTACAAATAATTTTTAAGAACAATTCCTCGTTGAAATCGTTTTTTTCAATTACAGTGCCTTCAAAAAAATCATTTTCATCAAAGTGGGGGCCCTTCAAAGTCCATTTTTCATGTGACCGCATTGTTTGATACAAATGTTAACTTATTCTAACACAAAATTGAAATTTACCTAATCCATAGATAAATTAGATCTAACCTAAACAAAGCAACATTAAGAATATTAAGATAAACAAAAATAATCTAACCTACAAATTTATTCTCTGCTTGCGTTTGGCAAGCAGCTTAACAAAATTTAAAGTGCACTTCAAAGTCAACTTCGAATTTTGTCCAATGTAAATGCTACGTGCTGTCACTATATGACAAGCAGGCAAATTTCAACTTGAATTTGACTTCAAATTGAATGTAAATGCAGCTATAGCTGCTGTGTGTGTTAAGGCAGTGTATTTGAAGAAAACGATTTCAACGAGGAATTTTTCTTAAAGATGATTTGTAATTATCTTGCAACACACAAAATAAAACATTCCATACGTATAATTACGTAACCTAAAAAATCGTTTAATGTAAATGACATAATTGCAAATTGCACTTTGACTTGGACTTCAAATTGAATGTAAATGCAGCTTATAAGTTCGATACTGTGATACGATATATTGCAAGTATCGATACATATGAGTCTTATGTGATTGTGAATGAGAGGCGCGTGATTGGCTAGCTACGTGAGGTGACGCATGTCTTCGCGATGCAACCAATTGTTTGTAAGTCAGCAGATGGTCTAGGAAACGCCACCAAAGTCTAGGTGGCGTTGGTCTAGGGGTCTGCATGGTTAGCCTTCACTTCGGCGACCCGGGTTCAAATTCCGTCTGTTTTGGTTTTTTTTTAAGTAAACAGTTTTTACTTGATTCTTGGGTATGCCTTGGGTTAGCACTTGGTTAGTTTCCTTTTCTTGAGCCCCGAAGCGAGCGAGGGGCCATGTACTAGCCAATTGCAGGTCTTAAAATCGCATGCATTCACAAGTGCACTACGAACTGAAATCGCATCTCGAATATTATAGTATCGATATGTCGAGTATCGATACTTATACACCCGTAGATTAGGTAATTGTCGCGTATAGATACTAGCGTATTGCGTATGAATATATTTTATTCTTAAGGATCCTAACGAGTCCTACCGCCTGACGAGTCCTGCACGCGCATCACAATGTTTACGTTTACATTTGGATTTTTTTCACTTCATGCCATGCAACCAAGCAAAACTAACCCCAGGCATGCTCAAAATCAAGAAAAACATATGTTTTACAAACATAAGTTAAAAAAAAACATGTCTTACCATTGGAAACGAACCCGGGACGCCGTATCAAATGCACAGCATTTAATCACTGAGCCACGAGATCCACTCAGAGCAATTCCCTGGACCATAAAGACATCTGTCAGAATAGTCAGAAATGTAAACTGTGATACGTGCGCAGCCTCGTTAGAATCCTTAAGAATAAAATATATGCATTCCGTATTCATAGACACAACGTTGCCGGGACCGGGTCACAGGACTTCAGAGTAGTTTTACATTTAATTTTCACTTCACGCATGGCCTTCCGCTCGCAACTAAACAAAACTAATTCAAACTAATTCAAGGCATACCAACAATGCAATGCACGCGCAACTCTGGAGGCCTGTGACCGGGATCTCGAATACTCGTATCCATACGCAGAACTTTTTTTTTGGAACCATCCGTTCGTCTTCTCCCACGTGACGAGCCCTGGGCTTGCGAGCGCATCACAATTTCTACATTTGTACTTCTATCACTTCACGCATGGCCCTTCGCTCTCTACGGAGGCGCAACCAACAAAAACTAACCAAAACTAACCCAAGGCAAGCTCAAAATGAAGAAAAACTTTGTCAAACATAATCTTGGAACAAAAGCAGGTCTTGCCACTGGAAACGAACCCAAATATAACATGTAAGCACTTAGCCACAAGGCTCACTGGAGTGGCTAAATGTAGCGCAAAGGTTAACAATGTTCTTAACCCTATCGCATGCGATAAATTACCCATGTCTTTACGGTCTAATGATTTGCTTTCAACAGGTATTTTAATGCAGTGGGCAGATTCTGTGCTTGTATTACGGGGGTCAGGGTTCGATTCCAAGACACGTTCTTTTAGGGTTGTGTAAAAAGTTTTTTTCTACATTTTGGGAGTACCGTGGGTTAGTTGTTGTGAGTTATCTTATCTTGTCAGTAGCATCTTCAGACAGCAATCTGTTTTGAACTTATCCGTTAGGTTTCACGACGCGACTCGACGTTGATCGAATCGGCAGAATTACCCATGTCTTCGCGGTACACTGAATTGCTTCCAACGATCTGGTAGCTCAGTGGTTAGATAATGTGGTTGTGGTGCGAAGGTTCCTGGTTCGATCCCCGTCAGTGCCAAGCTATATTTTAAATTATTATTAAGGTTATGTTTGTAAAACGTTTGTTTTTCTTAACTTTGGGTATGCCTTGGGTTAGTTTGGGTTAGTTTTGTTTGATTGCTCCCCGAAGCGGGCGGAAGGCCATGCGAAATAACTTAATTATTGCCGACATTCGGACAAGGTCGCTGAAGGTCAATAGAAAAATTCAAAGGAGATCGCTGTCTAAAAATGTTAGTATCTTGTCATGTTAACCCTCTTATAGAGGGGGTGGATTTGCACTGCTACGAGGCAATTTGTCAGCTCGCCCCTCTTCCGGCGCTTAGTTAGAGGCAGGGCAACCCTCCTACATAACGTAGACGTTGTTCCAGTGTGAAGGGACTATTTGGTAGGAATTCTACCGATTTTCCGCTCGAATCTACAGACTTTTCATTTATAAGGTTGGCAACGCTGTTCATGTCAGGCAGCAAAAGAAAGAAAGTGAAGAACACATGACGTAGCCGTGACCGGGTCACAGGACTTCAGAGTTGTTTTACATTCCATTTTCACTACACGCATGGCCCTCCGCTCGCTCCGTGGCGAAACCAAACTAACCCAAGGCATGCCCAAAATCAACAAAAAAACTTTTTACAAACATAACATTAAAAAACGCATGTCTTGCCACTGAAATCGAATCGAGGTCGCCGAATCACAAACACAACATTCAGCCACTGAGCTACGAGATCACACCCACGACGTTGCCACTACCGCATCAGAGAGCTTCTGAGTTGTGCGCGCATCACAGTGTTGACAAAAATGTCTAAAATTACACCTCACGCATGGTACTCCGCTCGCATCGCTCGATACGGGGGCGCAATCAACAGAGACTAAACAAAACTAATCCAAGGCATGCCCAAAATGAAAAAAAAAACTGTACCCATAATATTAAAGTAAAATCTCTTGCCACTGGAATGGAACCTGGGCCGTCGTATTGCAGATTCAAAATCCAACCACTGAGCTACGGACCAGTTGACAGGAATTTGTTCGGCCCTAAAGATATGGTGTTTGTCAACAATGTAATGCTCGCGCAATTCTGAAGCCGTCTGATGTGGTACGGGCAACGGTTTGTGACCACACCACTTGAGAGCAATTCGCTGGGCCATAAAGATATGGTGTTTGTCAACAATGTAACGCGCGCGCAACTCTGAAGGCCTGTGATCGGTGTCTCGGAAACATTTATTGTGAAGAACTAGGCGTTTTATTATTTTTTTTTAACATAGCTACATATCCTTTGATAATGATGCAGAGTATTTAATTTAATTTACCACCATATTTTGTTTTTGAATAACGGTACTGTTGGCCTGGTACCCTGAAAACCTGAGATCCCGGATTGTTAAGGCATAAACAATATTTTACAGTATCGATACTTTACGTCCCAATCCGTACCGATACTTTTGAGTGTATCGCGTATCCATACACTAAATCACACGATAGTCCGAACATGCGTGCGTGGTGTTTTGCACTCGCCCTATAATATCTTATCTATGTTTGCACGTTTGATCTACACGGTTGTCAGATCATTTTTAAATCAATGGTTGACAGGTTGACGCTCTATAAATTCAGTATAAATCGCAAAATCAGTGGCCCTACAGCGGCGTGGGTATCTGTCACTTTCTCACAAATCCCTTCTGCAACTAATCTGATCTGAAAATTAGTAAACTTACCTTAAGTAACGAGAGATCCATTTGTAATGTAATGTAAGTTAAGGTAATGACATTATGATATAATATTTGTTTTTCAAACGTTTAATTATAATTTTCCTAGTTTTTTTATGAAACTAGTACTTTAATTATTACAGTGTAATAAATAATACGAGTAGATTAGAAGCATTGTATAAGGAAAAGGAGAATATCCAATTATTAGAAGTAAGACCAGTGGAAAAATCGGTAGGCTTGGCAACACTGCATATTAGAGTCATCTAGTCATCTGTCACATTGACCTTGGTTCTTGCTCTTCGCTTTTTCAGTGTATTCGTATTCCCTGTCTCTTTTAGAGTATCCTTATCTATGGTCCTTGGTTGATTTTTGACATTTTTGAGAGGTTGTGTTTTGTGTTGTGTTTGACTATTTTCAATTTGAGTTTGTTTTTTCACATTTTTGTATCAAAATAGATTTGTTCTATAACGACTTAGTACGCAAGGTAATAATATTTAAATTTTGTTTGTATATATTATTTTACATTTTTTTGGGCGGCTGTCTCATCAGTTTATTTATGGATGCGTTTCCTTATCAGGAGTTTGACAAATAAAATAGCAGTTAATTATTTATTTTATCATCATAATAGACCAAGAATACCGTCTAGAATACTTAATTAAGCAGTAACCTTAAGTTGAAAGGAAAACACGTTCGTTTTCGGTTAGGTTTTCCTTGTGATGATTGTGAAAATATTGCCTAGAAGTTTTGAGTTCAAAAACTGATGGTTATTCTAAATATGTTTGTATTTCTAGAAGTGATCTACTTAAAACCAGTATATTGACCATTTAGTTGTGTTTGGAACATAATTTCTCTGTTAAAAAGTAAAAGTATGTGTTTTACATTATATTAAAAAGAGAAACAACAGTTGGTACATGTTTTTAGCAAGTCTGTTCAAAGTGTATTTTTAGAATGAAGGAGAATCTTCAGTGAATGCTTTCTAGTTGTTTTTATTTTGTGGCGGCTTCAGAGATTTTTATAAAAGAAACATTAGGCCTTAAATTAAAAGGTCTTTTCTATTTTAAATTAACCGAGCACTACAAAAGTTCAACAGACCTCAGGCAATTTAGATTCTCTTGTTTATTTTTTATTTGCTTCTAATTTAGCATTTGGGCATTTTGATCAATAGTGAGTTAAATTAGTATATTTTATTTACTACATTTGTATCAGTGTAGGTATGTATATTTGTTCATTTCAAGAGGAATGTACAAACAAGTAATGACATGTTTCACATGATAAATTCTTTGTTTATTATTCACCAAAAACCAGAATATAATTCTTGCAATAAACACTTTTGAGTGATATTTATGTTACTTTTAGAAGTAGATATATGATTTTTTGCTTGTACATTTTTAGTAATCATCTCAAAATGTATTCAAATCCCGCAAACTGAAACCTCTTAAATGCAACCGATTCTCAATTTTTTCTTTGTGTTGAAGCTATGGAAAGACTTAGTAGAAAAAATTGTTCACAATATGATTCAATTTTGACAAGATTTGCTGGATGCATATGTGGCAAATATTCACTGAAGGAAAGTGGTGAACTGTTAAAATAACTTTGATCTTATGTGTTGTGTATTAATGTTTTATTCAGTCTAGTGATGAGGAATATATGAAATGTATGGACTAGACCTTTAATTTTTTATAAGCCTATTTATTTCATGTCTGCCGACTAAAAGAGTATACTCGGAAGTATATTACGTATCAAGAAACCCTTTAAAAAAGTGGACAAAATATAGGATCTCTTCTGATGCATACTTTTAGCAGGTTAATGTTTTTCCTTTTAGATGGCCGCCACTGTAAATGATCTTTGGGTATCCTGGTTCAGCTGTTGTGTAGCACAACCTCAAAAAAGAAGACATCGGATTGATAGGTATGCTTTGGAGTACCAAGTGAATAACCTAGAAGTTAAAATTAATTTTCTCACATCAGGATAGTTTTATCTAAACTAAATACTAGCCTAATAAGTTTTGAAAATAAATTCCTAAAAATGTGTACCGCTATTAACTTGGAAAAACAGTTAAGAAGTTCATGGAGAGTACCTGAAAGTTAAATTCTCTGACATATTGTTTGTTATTTATTCAGGTCTATGATAGGCAACCCAACAAATTTTGTACACACTGGCCATATAGGAAGTAGGGATGTAGAAATGCCCGGTGAGCAACAGATAGCTTTACAGAATCAAATGAAAAGTAAAGGTGGTTATGAGACTTCATTTAAGGTAAGTTTTAGCAAAATATTTCATTGTTACACCCAAAATTTCCTTCTATCCTTCAAGGTCCTCTAATTTGGTGTACCAATAGATACCAGTCCCTAGATTTCAGTTATAAAATATCCAATTTTATCACATTTTGATAGCAAGTGAACAAAAATTTCCTCTTTTCATGGAGAAAAATATGGTTGATTTTCAGAGAAAATAAAATCGAGCTTATTTTAGACAAATCATTTCATATTTAGGTTCAACCGAGGCTTCAACATTTTCCAAAATCTCAAAAATTGTTAAAAAAAAAACTGGAGTAATTTTTATAAGTGAGGCTCAACCAAGTTACTGTCTGAGGGAGGCATGGTCAGTGGTGAATGAACTTAGAGATAAGGGCCATTATTCGGATTGCCCTGCTGATTTGTCCGCAGGAGAACTTAATAATTTTTACTGCTCCAACTTTTGTCAAGTAAGATGCAAGTAGAGATCCTTTGGATTATTTAAAATAAAAATCTGTTTCTGAAACATTTCAATCCTCCTGATACTTAGGGAAATAAAAAATAAAAAATCCGTCAGGTTGGGATCAGGTATCTGTAGGAGTCTTGCTAGAGCTGAATGATTCTGCTTATCAGACATTGTTGGAAGTTATTAATGATTCATTTTACAAGGGGAGTTTCTCGAGATTTTAAGGTGAGCTGTGGTTATTCCTTTGCATAAGAGAGGTGAGATCAATTGTCCGTCTAATTTTAGGCCTATTTCTTTATTGCCCACTTTAGCCAAAATAGTTGAAAAACTGGTAAAGAAGAGAATGATATCGTTTTTGGACAGACATAATGTTTTATCTTTACAGCAGTTTGGGCTTCGAAATGAAAAAAATACTAATCAGCTGTGTTTGCACTGCTGGAGGATCTCTATGTGAGTTTGAATGAGGGTCAGGTGGCAGCGGCGGTTTTCTGTGATTTTGCAAAAGCATTTGACTGTGTAAATCACGGAATATTGTTGAATAAACTCAACCGCTATGGTTTTACAGGGAATTCTCTCAGATGGTCTGGGTCTTATTTGTCTCATTGCTCTCAAGCAGTATTTTTTAAATAATAAGATATCATTTCTTGTTGGCACTTATTAAGAAAGCCATACATGATTGTTTTTCTCTCAAAAAATGAAAAAGTCAAAGTGCCTGTGAAATGGTTTAACCAGGAACTAAATCATTATTATTGGTTTATATAGTAAACTTAATGAGAGTACCAAAAACTTGAATGTGAAACATTTCCTATTTGCAATAAAGAAATCACTCCTTTCATATGCTTTGTATAATATCCAGGAATACATTACCACAACGCTTAACATATAATTAATGCCGGGGAGTTTGCAGAGTCTAATAGTTTGTTCTTATTCGTTTTGGTGTAGGTGACTAACTTACACTGTATTTTGTAATTAATGAATTTTGATTATTATTATTATTTTATGATGTTTTTATATACTTATTTTGAACTTCGTACTTTGATTGTGAGGCGTATAAGACTGTAATATTAGTACATGAATAAAGTATCTATATCTATCTAGCTATTTTATATAATAAGTTAGAAATGTTTGCTAGTAGGCAGTGCCTTTGGGTTACTAAGAAAATTGTTATTTTGCCATTACTGTGGTTAAATTTAAATCAATCTTCTCATGACTACCCATAATATAGCAATTTCTGTTGTTTCTTAGAAACTTACTGGTTTTATAGGCCCGCTGTTGATGATTAAGCGTTATTGTAATATGAAGGTCAAGGCGATTGCACTTTACAAGCTCAAGTAATAACTTTGAACCAAAAATGATAAAAACAGTTTTATGTGAAGATTAATTGATATATATTTTTTGTCATTGGTAATTAATTGACAATAAAACTGTAATTGATTGCAATAATTTAACAGTAAAATTATGATGCTGACTCATCTTTATTTTCCTTAAGGTTAAAAAAAATCAGTTTTTAGTATTGGAAGTTCGTATATCCTCAGGTTTTTGCATCCTTTATCAAATTCAATTTCAAAACATGCTTAATAGATCTCATTAAAAAACATCACAAAAGAAGTAATCGAAAAGAGTTAAGTTCATTCACCATTGACCAGTGACCATGCATCTCGATGTCAATTTTTTTGAATTCTGCACACAAATCTACCGATTAAATTAAGCCGCAAATACATCATTATAGTGCAGTGAACGTTGATTTCTCGCTGATGCCTGATTGTCTCGCGCTCTTTTTCGCTTTCTAATAAGAGTAAGTTGGAAAGCCATTTAAAAAGTTCACTAACCAGGCCGAGATTGAGTGAGCAAATTCGGAGAACCTTCAGCTATAACTTAAAATGGGCTCAGATTTAATTTGTTAATTTTTTTCTGGTTTAGAGATTTATTTCTGCGTTATTTATTTATTTATTAAATTCACGAGTTACCCCCATTTTTTACAAACAATACAAATATAATATTAAATCCAATAACAAATTTACAAGATGACAATGATTAAATACATTTCCAAGGCCAGATAATGTGAGTCTAACCGCTCACAATACCTACTGCCAGTTTATACATTTGATCTGTCTTTTAATGAATCAATAGTAGGATGCCACCAAAAAGTTCTAAATCTAGTTTATCAAGCAATTGAAGCGTTCTGTCAACAGAGAAGTGGCTACTATAATTAGTTGCGTGAAAAGGAACGGAGATGACATCGAAGTTACGCATTTGGAACATTCAGACTCACCTTGGAGAGGAGACGAGGACAATAGTTGAGCCCATTAAGCATTTTATAGACAAAACACAAATCAAACTTCAGGCGCCTCTTTTCAAAGGTTTCCAAATTCAATCTCAGATCTGTGGTAGTCATCAAAGTTCACCCCCATTTTATAAGCAGTATCTCGCAGGAACTTATTCTGCACCCCTTCTAACGAATCAGTATATGTCCGTAATGTCCGATACTCAGGTGACCACACAATTGTAGAATAATCGAGGTTGGATCTCATGAGTGAGACAAAGAGTCTTAGCTGTGTTCGCAGAAAGTCGCTACAGTTTCTCATCACAAACCCCAGAATGTTCAAACCTCTCAAGCAAATCTTAGACACATGCTCTGCAAAACAGCTTTTCATCAAACCATGCTCCAAGGTCCCTGACAATTCCCACACATTGAGGATTCTCGTTATTGA
This sequence comes from Pissodes strobi, assembly GCA_016904865.1. Classification (NCBI taxonomy): domain Eukaryota; kingdom Metazoa; phylum Arthropoda; class Insecta; order Coleoptera; family Curculionidae; genus Pissodes; species Pissodes strobi. The sequence goes on along the minus strand of MU183233.1, from coordinate 158,604 downwards.
TTTTATATTCGGAATTGAACTTTTTATAGCCTCTGAAAAAGCTTATATAACAACACTTCTGGAATTTCAATGTTAGGTTATTGGTCTGTGACCAATCCCAAAGAGCACTCAAATGACTCTAGAGCCTCACTGAGTCCTCCCGCTACTTAGTCGTCCTGTACATTTTGCTGCACTGTTGAATGTTGGATCATACCTGCTATAACATTGACAAAGAGATTGAACAATAAAGGGGCACAGTGTGAGCCCTGAGGCACTCCCGGCACCACCCTAATTGGAGTGGAAACAAAGTTTTTAATTTTAACCCTCTGCAACCTACTCTCAAGAAATCTCGTCAAACATGGAATGAGTGATGGATCAAACCCCATAGCTCACAGTTTTGCCAATAACAAATCAAAATTCTCCCTGTCGAAAGCTCTCGAGAAGTCAGTATAGACGGAGTCAATCTGAAGTTTCTTCTCAAAGAGCTCAATCAGATGTACCTTGTCCATCACCAAATTATCAGTGGTTGATCTCCCACCTGCGAAGCCAAACTGCCTCTCATTAATCATTCCTCTACACCTCTAATCAGCTTTGCCATTGTGCTCTGTTTACAAACTCTACGATAGTTACTAATATCGCTGTGATTCCCGGACTTAAATATTGGGGTAATGAAGCTATGCTTCCAGATATCAGGAAAGGTTTGCGTTCTCAGAGATAAGTTAAATATTGTTTGCAATGGTTTACTTGATCAGAATTGCAATAGCAAGTTCAATATTCATAAAAATGAGAAAACTCTTGAGTAACCCCAACCTAAGCATTGGTACGCGATGGAGAGCCACGAAGTGTTACGTGCTCTCTACGTTGCTTTATGGCCTGGAAGGGTGGACATTAAAACTAACAACAATGAGAAAATTAGAGGCTTTTGAAATGTGGCTGTATAGACGCATACTAAGAATACCATAGACTGACAGAGTGACCAATACGGAGGTATTGAGAAGAATGAATAAAGATCTGGAATTACTTGCAAATGTTAGGAAAAGAAAAGCATCCTGCCTGAGCCATGTGTTTCGTAATGACAAGTATGGTCTATTGCAACTTATCATGGATGGAAAGTTAGATCGAAGGAGAGGACTGGGCAGAAAGAAACAATGCTGGATGAAAAACTTGCGTGAATGGTTCCAAATACCAGAAGCCTCAACTATACTTCATGCGGCGCAGAACAGAGAAACCTATCACATGATGGTCGCCAACCTTCGGTAGAAGACGGCACAGAAAGAAGAAGAATGATTTACTTACTAGGTTAAAGACAAATTGCTTCAGGAAAATATTTGGAATAGAATCAGGACCACATGAGAACTTATTTGGGAGCTCTGAAATCTTTGCAAACACTTCCGAGGAGGAGAATTCACTGACGGAAACGTCAAACTGGTTCGGAAACCGGTAATCAGGGTTTGTGCAGATTGAGTCATCATAGACACTTGAAAAAACTTCCCAAACATTACAACAATCGCCTGCCCAGTGTCTCCAGACTCCAAAAACATTGAATCAGAATTAAGTCCTCAGAATTAAGTCAAGTTTCAAGTAGAATGATCACGGAGTAACCAGATAGTTATACACCACGCTGGAAATCCTTGATTCTAGTGCGAAGGCCTCCATTATTCTGGCAGTAGAACGTAGAACATTAGGCTTGATCGTTTTTTGGCACGTTCTGTTAGAGTACTATTATTTTTGTAATATATGCATTCCTATTTCTATATTTTACTATAATATCGCTTTCACCATGCGTCCATTCAGTTGATCATAAATACGATTAATTTGGTCACGCTGATTCTTAGTAAGATCAGCCCTCACCTTAAAATTAGTACTTGCGCCTTTTAGGCAGTTTAAAGCCGCAGATTCCCTAGAAAATATCACTTTCAGTGGACGCGGCCTATCTCCGCAGGCTGACCAATTCTAATTCCTTAAAAAATCTCAGTTCCATCGTCTTCAAGACTTCATTCACATGAGCACTGTCGTGGTTGATCCTTTCTATGGTTAACTTTGAATCACTTTCCGGGACATTGAAGATGAGGATGTTCTTTGACCTTACACTTCCTGTATCTCAATAAATGTGTCCGGCTGCTGATTCGAGTCATCTGTTGGATGAGGCTCAGAGCCAGGCGCGGATTTAAGCTGCTGAAGACAATCACGCAGGTGGGTAACCTCAATCTCTAATCCATCAAGCCTTTCTTCTCTCAATTTTCGCGTTTCACGAAGGTCGTTAATTTCTGACCGGAATTTATTGCTTTTATCTAGTAGAATTCCTTTCATCTGCGACATAATGGAGAAAATGCCCTTTTTACTAACATTTGTCTTCTTTGCTAATGATGCTATTTGCTCCCTAATAGCTTGCTCATTTGGGATATTGTTAGCAGAACCAGCACATGATGATTCGGACGCTGCTGATGCATTCGATGGTGTGTGCTTAGCAGGTCGCGTATCATTTGCAGAGTTGTTGGCCACCATCAAATCCGATTGAGTGTCGCTTAACCCCACTTTTTTACAATCATTGCATTTCCAGCTATGTGATCCGGTTCATTCCGTAAGGGCAAACATTGTATCGAATTCGGGACTAGACAGTGATGAGCAATCTTTACGAAGCCATCAACAACAACCAGAACACTCCACTGCTAGTTGGTATGACTTTATAACACAAGCACAAACAGGACAAACATACGTCGCCGCCATGTTATTTGTCGGCATCTTTTGCCACGTTTCGTTTTTAGTTTCTCACATATTTATTGATATGCAATTCAATCTGTTGAAGTGTATAATGGTTGTTACTAATCCAGTTATAAAAGTCATGTATCTTATATTGCGGCATGAAGCTCTTGCGAAACAATAATATTTAAAATAATTATAGTAAGCTATATATAAATATAACTTTGTAGTGTAACATACCCGGGTTAGTTCAACATAGTTGAATGAGATAAGTTGTGCTTTGTCTTTATTTTGCCAATGACCGTCATAATAGATTTTAAAAAATAGATTAGAAAGAAGACCACTACCTATCTACGTTGTATTATTATATATCTTGCACAATTTTACTTACTCAGAATGCGTTCGACGAGGACAAAATTAGGGAAATCTAAGGGAAAGGTGCGTCATGTAAATTAAAACACAGATTCCCAATACACCTAATTTATTAGAGAAAACATGCCAAATTATTAGAGTAAAACGTGCCGGTTTCAGCCTGGAATTCACGAGGGGAAAGAGTACGGCAGAGAAACCCTCGATCTGCTAGCCGAATTAGGCTGTATAACATTTATTAGTACAATAAAAATTAAATTACTGTTTCCCGTGTCACAATTCGTAGTTCCACACTTGTAACAATACATTTAAAACTGAAGGAGTTGTTGTTAGTTAGCCAGACGTCGCTGGAAGGTACTGAGGTCCTGAATTACGGAGGCTACCCAGCTATTTAGTTGCAATTTGCGCCAATATCTCTAGAATGATCATTACATTTATAACTAGGATATTCTCTCGTCAGGGTAGGAAATGGTTAGTAGATTCATCAAGGCCCTTGCGTACACTCTCAGTCATACTAAAATTAAAATCCTAGCACGAAAACAACAAATAATACATTTTCTGTTTTCATTTAAAGCAGTGTTGTTCACAGCATAAAACGATTTCATTAAATATATATATCTACATGTTATGCCACCAAATATGGACTATCCATGATAATAAAAGCAATACTTGTGCAAATTATGTTAATAACAATATTATAAGTTTCATTATTTATTTATTTATTTATTCACGTATTCACACATTTACAAGTCTCGTTTATAATACATTATTCTCAATATAATATCCTTACAGCTATTTTTAAATTTTTCTTGCGATACACCAAAAAAGTTCAGTCTGTCTTCACACTATTGCACATTCTGTTTATTGGGTTGAACTTAAGATAGAGAGTCCTACATTGGGGGACATGAAGTAAGAGATTTACATCAACCTCTCTAGACACATGTCCACAAACTTTAACTTGTTGAGTACGACTAACAAGATAGGACTCCAGCCATGCCAACAAGGGACCCGAAATGCTATACCCAGATAATTTGGTCGACAAAAGATTATGGGAGACCTTGTCAAACGCTTTACTGAAGTCCATGTATATAGCATGAACCTCAGCACCATCCGCCATGGCGTTTGATATATAGTTGGTGTATAAAAACAAATTCGTATCCACTGAATGACCAGTAAGAAAACCATGTTGCTGAGATATTAAAAATTTACTATATACATTGCTTAGTTTTATTTCAACACACTTCTCAAACAATTTAGGAACTGTAGACAATATGCTTACAGGCCGATATTGGCGAATGTTACCCTTGTCACCAGATTTATGAATCGGCACTACAAACGACCTCTTCCATACTTGTGGAAATTCACCATCCCTTAATGAACAATTAAAAATTAGGAAGAGAGGTATAAAGAGAGAAGATGCACAAAATTTAAGAACTGAAGGCGGAACACCATTGGCTTATTTATGTCAAGTTCATTAAGACACTCTTCTATTTCCGTTGCCCCAATGCACATGCTTTCGTAACACTCAGAAACAGGAGAATCAAATGAAAGATTATTTAAATCAAAAACTGGGTTATATACAGATGAAAAGAAGGTTGCATAGAAGTTGGCAATAGTTTCACCATCATCAGCCACATCATTATCCCATTTCATAACCTTAGGGAATTCACCAGAATTCCTCTTTGACCTCACATGGTTCCAGAAATATTTTGGGTTGTCGATTATAGAGTCTTCAGCATTTCTTATATAATTATCGTAATCAGACAAAGATAAATTCCTGCAATTCCTTAAATTAGAAAAATCAGGTAGTCCTCAGCCAAGGCTGACTGCTTATAACGCCTATGGGCCTGCTTCTTTTTAATTATTAATTTCCTAAGCCTATAAGAAAACCGACCAGGAAAATTATCACTAACAGCCTGTTTAACAGGTATAAATTGAGTAAATCCGTCAAATAATACATTATAAAAATTTTCAATTGTAACATCTGTAACATCAGAAATAATTTCTTGCCAATCTATTCTAGAAAAAAAGTTACTCAGGCGACCAAAATCTGCCTTCCTAAAATCAAAATACCAATTATTCTTAATCCTAAGGCCCTTGCTTGACTTTATACATATATTTAATTCTAAGGGCGGATGATGAGCATCACTATGAACTAAACCTATACAGCTATTGATAAATCCTACATCAAAGTTAGAAAAACATAGATCCAAAATTTTTCTATTTAAATTTTCAACCGAATTAAATTGGGACATGCCAAAAAATGCCATACCATCACACAGAAGAATCTCACTATCACTCTTCACATTACTGGGAAGCAGTCCAATACAATCCTCATCCATAGACCAGTCAATCTGAGGCAGGTTGAAATCACCAAGAACCATGACCATATCACAGTTACTACAGGTTTTCTCGATTGTTTCCAAGTGTGCAGCATAAACTGAAGAATCCATTGAAGGAGGTATATATACAGCACCAAAACAGTAGTTCCTATATCAAATCTGTAAAAAAATCCACACCTCCTCCAATTCTGGGTTAGCTATGTCTAACAATCTAGATTTAATGTCACTCCTTACCGCAATGAGGATCCCCCCACCACGTTCTTTGGAGCTATTGAGTATATTTCGATCAGTTCTATAGACCACATATTTATTATAAAAAAGTTCACAGTCATTTTTGTCATCACCCAACCAGGTCTCAGTGAGAGCAATTACAGAGCATAGTCTTCAGATAAAGTAGCAGCCAAGAACTCTTTAATCTTAGTCCTTAGACCTCTGACATTTTGATACAGTCCCAAGACATTCTGATCTATTGATTCTGCACAGGATTGTTTACTTGATGAAAATTTGCATTACCCCTATTAAACTTCCTAGGAATGAATTCCTTGACAGCTGTTCCTTCAGGTCAAAGGCCTGGTTCCAGCAAACCTTTGACGAGGGACTCCTTTACTCCAATCTTAAACGAACTTACATCATCATTTTTATCCAGTGAAAAACATTTCACATCTGCAATTTCCAGATTATCTTTGATATAGTTAATCATATCATTCTCACTAGTGTTAGGATTACAACGTCCTAGGTATATCCATTGACGCCTTTCAGCAGCTGATATCAATGCATTACTTTTACCTGTACCAATTATAAGTGGCTTAATCGTGGTACCAAGGTTTAGTTGCGAGCCAGTAGGAGGCAAGCCTTCGGTATCAGTAGAATCTGGATCCTTGGGTTTACTAGACCTTTGTGATATTTTGCTAGAGCCTGGAATAAAATGAGATGAGCTTGCAAACCGATTATTTAGAGTCTTTCCAAAAGCCAACTGCTCCTGTATGGATATGAGCATTTTCTCCAGACCAACTACCCTCTCCTGTAACTCACAATTCCTGAGCTCCAACTCACTGATTCTCCTATTAGTTTCCTCATTACAGTCTCCTTAGTGCTGAAACATACATTGCATTTTATCGGGAGCGTTTTAACGGGTCCTGTTTGGCGGGAGGAGGACAATCTATAATTTTAAATCGAACAGTCTACACATATGCGGTCAAGACGCAGCCACAAAACCATGTTGCCAAACAGGACCCGTTAAAACGCTCCCGCTAAAACGCAATGTATGTTTCAGCACTTATAGTTATTCTTATTACAAGAAAGATCCAGTGATTTGGTTGCTGCTTTAGTATAGCTGGATAACTTCGCCTTCAGGGAACTTGAGTTTTTAGAAATCTGCTTTAGTTCAGATTGAACAACACCAACTCTAGACACCTGATCCTGCAGCATATCAAACCTTCCATCGAAAGAATGGCCAAGATCAGCCATCCTTTGACACATCTCGTCCGAAAGCTTACTATATAAGGAATTAATTCCATCGCGAACTCGATCATCCAGTTTAGAGATACTGAGCAACAATCTGTTGTCAGGACTCTTAATTTCATCAACACAACTGCCACAACAGCATATTTCTCGCCCTCAGCTGGGTGACTTGGGCCTCAGAGGATTTTACTGACCTGTAAAGATATGTTACAACATTGAAGCAAAACAATATTTATATCTTATATTTCGATTATTTAAACAGAAAGACGTGCACTCCCGTTTTTATTCAATTTTGTGATATTAGTTTTCATCTTAAAAAACTGAAATTTCTGTGACAGGTGTGAGAAGTGATCTCCAGTAGTTTTCAATAAGAAGATTTTACATTTGACAGATAATTAGTGAGAAAATCATCAATTTAATAAGGACAATAGCAAGTAACAAAAGAAAACAATTTATTTTTGCACACATTCCTCAAGAACAATAGCATCGCCCCAAACACCTGAAATAGGCAGATAAATATTTTTGTTTATCAGATAAAACGTTTTGTCGAGTCGTCTATATATAGTACGTTTCACCTGGGCCCGTCATTTGTTTTGCTGATTTGGCGACTATTAGTTTGGTATCTTAACGCCAATAATACGGCTTTTGCTGTTGAATAATGACGGGCTCTTGTTATAAGTGCAAGACTGTTGTTACAAACAGGGCACCAAAAAGAAATGGAGAGTTTTTTGGCTACCCTTGCGATCACTGTAAGAACGTGGTGTGTCAGGGTTGCTGTGATATTAGCGCTACTGAAATAAGGGCCTATTCTGTTGAGTGAAAGGTCGTTGCCTTTTTACTGTAAGGATTGCCTTTCCAATGTCAAACAGTTATTGGGATTAATCGACCGTGTGGGAGCCCTGGAAAGAGACGTCGGAGCTCTGAAAGCGGAAATATCTGGTTTGCCCTCTGTTGTTGACGAGCTTGAAAGGGTTAGGGCAAGGTTGGACGCACTCAGTGACGAGGTTACCTCATCTTCTAAGCTATTGTCCACTATGCCACGGTCACATTATCCACAACCACCTTCTCAGCCGGTTACTAGTAACACTGTTATCCAGGAGGTATTTGAAAGGCAAAAGCGTAATTCGAATGTTATGATTTTTAACCTAAAGCCTGAACCGTCCGAGGACCCGTCAAATTTAGCAGAGATCTCTACCTTGCTAAATGAAATGTTGAATCGTAACATCCCTGTGAGAAAGGCATCTAGAGTTGGAAAGCCCAACCGTAATGGCTGCAGGCCAGTCCGGATCATTTTGGATGACTGTCGGGATGTGGAGTTTCTGCTGAAGAACAGGAGCAAGTTCTCAGGAAGGAAGGTATACATCGAGTCTGACCTAACTCCGACTCAGTTGAACCAACTTAATGAAGTCAAGGAAGAGTTAAGGACACGCAGGGACAATGGTGAGGATAATCTTTTCATTAAATACATTAATGGTAGTCCCTCAATAGCAACAAAAAACCAGACGCGGGCGCAGCCTCCTCACTCTCCTTAGATAGCGTAATTACATGTTACTACCAGAATGTCCGCGGCCTACGTACCAAGACACATAGCTTTTTCAGTGCTGCGTCCACTTCCGGCTATGATATTATATTCGTCACTGAATCTTGGCTTCAAAATGATATATTTGATAGCGAAATCCTTCGTAGTTCATATGTAATGTACCGCTCGGACAGAAGAACTGATCTCGTAGCTGCATCTAGGGGCGGTGGAGTTTTGTTGGGAGTGCTTAACCATTTTCACTCAGAGGCTATCAACCTTTCAGTGGTCCACAATGAGGTGCCGGAGATTGACTTGGTGGGGTGTAAAATTCAATTTAACCATTTCTTCCTGTATACTTTTGTACTGTATATTCCTCCCACCATCGATTCTGCGCAATTGGAATACTTTTTCGAGGTTCTTTCAACAGTTGATGCAATTTACAGTAAACATGTAACTATTTTAGGTGATTTTAACGTACCAACTATCAATGAAAACCCCGCGTGTCCCAATGGCAAACATAAACTTTTAACTAACATTTTTGAGTTTCTTAACTGTAAGCAGTTCAACAATGTCGTTAATGGCAACTCTCGCTGTTTGGATCTGATCTTTGCAAACTTTGATGTCGCTGTATTGAACAGCGGTGCACCTCTTGTTCCGGAAGATAACCATCATCCTTCATTGTCCTTTAAATTTCACGCAAGCCTATCCTCTCACAATAACTTACCAGTTAACAAGGACGACATAAGGGAATACAACTTCAGGAAGGCAAACTTTCCGCTCTTGTATCATCTATTACTTAACGCTGATTGGTCACCTATTATAGTTCAGCAGGACGTCAACTCTGCATGCAATGTGTTTTACGACATATTAAACAATATATTTCGCGAGGCAGTACCTCTAAAAGTAAAACGTAAAAGACGCTTTCCTTCATGGTTCTCAGCTGACATTATACGTAATATCTATAAAAAGGAAAAAGCACTACGTGACTTTAAAACCCTCAAGTCTAATAACTACTTAGAGCGTTTCAGGTCCTTGCGCAAAGACATTAAAGCGCAGACTGCAAGAGCCTACAGAAGCTACGTCCTGGGTCTGGAAAACAAAATAACGTCAGATCCTAGTAATTTTTGGTCCTTTATTCAAAGCAAACAAAACCAGTCCCAAATTCCTCGCTCAATGAAATTCTCCAACAGATCTTATGACACCCCTTACAGCATTGTCTCAGCTTTTGGTGAATATTTCAAAAGCGTTTATACAAACTCAGCCCATAGTGAGCATCCTTTTGTGTCTGAAGCTTCCTCAACTTATATTGATGTAGCAGCGTTCACGGCCAGCGATATCTTGACAGCAAGCAAGTGTCTTAAGAATCAAATTACCTCCGGCCCTGATCTGATTCCTAGCTTTCTAGTTAAAGATTGCTCTGTTGCCTTATTGGACCCTCTGCTTCATATTTTTATTCTTATCCTAAACACCGGCGTTTTTCCCGATATCTGGAAGCAAGCAAAAGTATGTCCCATCTTTAAGAAGGGCGACGCTGGCGTGATAGAAAATTACCGCCCTATATCTATCCTATGTAACTTCTCAAAGTTATTTGAACTGGCGCTTTACAAATTGATTTTTCCAAGGGTTAAACCAATGCTTTCCGATGAGCAGCACGGCTTTGTTGCCGGTAGATCATGCACTACAAACCTGGCATCGTTTTCTCAATTTGTGTGCGAACTCCTTAATGATAGACGTCAGGTTGACGTGGTTTATACAGACTTTCAGAAGGCATTTGATCAGATTGATCATTTCATCTTATTAAATAAACTTGAGCGTCAGTTTGGTTTCTCCGGTCGCTTAGTAAAGCTTTTCGGCTCCTACCTGACTGACCGTTCCCAGTATGTGTCGGTTGAGGGCTTTAAATCTGCTTGCTTTACCTCCACCTCGGGAGTTCCTCAAGGTTCTAATCTGGGTCCCCTTCTATTTAACATTTACATTAACGACCTTATCACTATGCTCACCTGCCAAAGGTTAGCATATGCAGATGACCTAAAGCTATTTTCCTGTATAAATTCCGCTGCCGATTGCGCTCTGTTGCAGTCGAATATCGATGTTGAAAGCCATTGGTGCAGTCTGAACAGACTTAATCTAAATGTCGCTAAGTGTAATGTTACCAGCTACTTTCGCATTAATAATCCACATATCGTCAATTACTTAGCTAATGGGACAACTCTTGCCAGGACTAGCAGCTTTAAAGATCTCGGAGTCACCTTTGATGAAAAATTTTCCTTTATTCCTCACATTGATGACGCTGTCTCAAAAGCATCACGGATGCTGGGTTTTGTGCTTCGAAACTGCAAACTGTTTATAAGGACCGCAACTGCCAAAATTCTTTATTACGCCTTTGTCAGGTCCAGGCTGGACTATGGTTCTCTTGTCTGGTTCCCGATCTACGACTGCCACACTCAACTACTGGAATCAGTTCAGCGGCGATTCCTTAAGTGCCAGGCGCTAAAGGATGATGGTGTCTACCCTGCAAGGGGCTTCGACCATTATACACTGCTCACGAGGTATGGCGAACTGCCTCTTGCGAAAAGGAGAGAGATGCAATCCGTAAAATTTCTATTTAAGTTACTGAACAACATTATCGATTGTCCTTCTCTTTTACAAAGAATTTCCTTTCGTGTACCACGCCCTGAATCCAGACAGCGACTTGCCTTCAACTTGGACACCGCCCGATCCAACATACTATATCATAGTCCAATTTACTTTATGTGTAAGAACTTTAATTCCATTGGTGACACGTGTGAGATTCACAACGATAATTTAACTTTTATTTTAAATCACATGCGCACGGTCGATGCCGGAGATTAAATGTTGAACATCGCTAAATTGATCTTTCTTCATTGTTTTCTATTGTATATTTTGTTTGTAGTCTTCTATTGTGGTTTTGTAATTTTGTAATTTTGTAATTTACTTAAGATATACTATAACTTCTTTTTCTTTATATAACTTCTTCTTATATATACTTTGAATTTCCTGTAATTGGGTATTTAACCTGTTGGAAATAAAGGCTTATTATTATTATTATTATTATTATTATTATTATTATTATTAAAACAATTCACCAAAAATAAACCGTACGCTGCGCCGGCTTTTGACTATCTATCCCCGTTCTCTAACGATACGCTTTCGGATTTCCTTCAAAAAAACTCGCAAAACCTGACTTCAATTTATGACTTGTTTTTCTCTTTTTCTTTCTTTACATATGTATAGGGTGTCCCAAAACTGAATGTCTCAGGTCTAATGAAATAATATTTTAAATAGGCGGGTTACCTCAACTTGTAGTAACATTTCTCTTTTTATTTTCAGGAAGCACAATGGTGTCAATAAAAATACTCCGGTAGGTGTCAAAATAGAGCAAGTTCTGATATGTTTTTGTTTTATAGTTTATAGAACTTGGTATAGCATTACAAACAAATCACGTTCTCCTTTAAGAAGAGAAGAAGACGGAAACAATTTCATAAGTAAAACAGAATCGAATATAATATGTAAGTGTATCATATTCTTTATTGAATGTGATTTTCATGTTGTATACCACTACTACGACGTCATCCGGCATCTGTCTATAAGACATATATAGACAGATAATACAGGAATAACACCTCACATTTTGATAGGCTGTCACCCAAATCCTATAAACGATGACGTCACCGACAAGGCAAAATGCTGTCTGATAATTTATAACTGTTGCATATGTTTGGGTATTATTCATATTTGCAATAGGAAGCACATTATTGCAGTAAAAAAATGTTATTGTGAACTTTTACATTCGGACACTGTCTATTACGAGCATTTATTTAATAAGGACTGACGTCAAGGACTAATTTAGATTGCCATAGTATGAAAGATCAGTAGCTCTAGAAATATGTGGTTTTCATGATATGTAAGAATTTCATGGTTTATTTATTGAATGACAAGTTCTACAAATTATGACCGTCCTGCAATGTTTTGCATTGTTTATTTTATTTCACGTTTCAGTGGTATTATTCAATCAAAGAATTTAGTTTTATTTTAATTATATTATTGATAGTGTGACGATTCAATATTAAATATTCATTTTGCCAATGCAAACTCTCGAATAACTGGCTTTCGAAATTCGAAATAGTTTTGGCAGGTTTCTAGTCGAATTTAGTCTATTTATCCACGACTGTTCAACTTTCGAAAATTGGGCTCCGAATTATTTTATACAAAATTCCAGATTGCATTTTTGCCTTAGCTGTTTCGAGTGATGAATGAAGCGAATGTATTACACTAAAGAGTATACCTTAGTTTTGCTTGTACATAATATTATTATTTATATCTTATTTTTACAGCATAAACCCATTTCCTATTATTGATTATTTGTATATATTATTTCTTAGTTTAAATGTGTATTTTTGCAACATTTTGAAAGATGTTTTGAGGCTTGAAACCGTTTAATTTGGTTTCATATTATGTGCTTTTACGTTGTTTAGTCTGTTATAGATCTATTGACATAAGGGATTTAGCTGCAATTCTTTTTAGGTTTTAAAGTTTTGTAAAAGAACCACCAAATAGAGGGGGGTGATCTGTGGTAACGGGTATCAACAAAATCTGTTCTAGTGCCTATCGATACAATTTATATTGAAAAATTAAATGAGAAGAGCCTCTCAACTTAGGTAATTCTTTCCTTCACATAAGATAAAAACATTCTAGTTTTGCTTGGTTATCACAAACTCTTCAACGGATCGGAATGATTTATTACCAAAAAAAGGATTCAGTCATATATATGTTGTAGTTATCCATGCCCAATTCACCACTGATGAATTCAATGATGTTTCAGTAAGCAAAATCACTTCGTATTGATTGAGTGCAACATTATTACGAAGCTCAAACAGTTTAGTTCTAAGACCACTTACATTCTAATAGTAAACACTTATACTGGAACTGTTTACTACCTGGTGTATAAACCTCGGGCTAATCAATGATTATTGACCATATTCCTTGAAAATACCTTTATTTACAACATAAACACGAAATTTCACAATTTTTTGAAATGAGCCATGCGGCCCTTGTGTACAGTTCGACGGCTGCTTGGAGAGAGAGAGAGTTAATTGCAGCGTTGTCATGTCCTTTATACATATTATGCCTGAACACCTGGTTCTCCATCCTTGGCTTCAGTGAAAATTTGAATTACCCTGATTGTCATTGTATGATCCTGCATGTCTGCCATGGAACTGACTCATACCAGCCTGTCTGGTGCGAAGGTTAAATGTGAACTCTCGGATATTGATATTTTCAGGCCAAACGTTTTCTGCTTCTACCTGTGGTATATATTTACTGTCTATTCCTACTTTGTCACCTTTTGTCCTTAGTTTGTGTTAGGAGATTGGGCAACTGAGATTTCTCCTTGATTTGTAATGCTGGCCTTATTCTTAACATCGACTCACATGTAGCACTGTTTTGTACTTTGTTTACATGTAGCCATTTTTTCTTTCGAACTATGAATTAGCTGTTTATGGGTTGGACAATTTTGTTATTTCCACACCAACAAAGTCAGCATTCTCTGCGGTTGATGTACTGGAAGACTGACCATCTTTCATTGCTTTGTTTCATAGCTGATCGACAATTTGGTCAACATATAAAAAGTACCCGTTTCTTGAGTGGAATCACTCTGACTTCGGTAACACTCAGATGAAAACAGCTTCCACAGTAGTCAGCTTCTGTCAAAAGTGTTGAAGTATTCTTTTTAGTTATGTTATAAATGACCATTAAAGTGGTGAAGTTAGACATAGAAGTCAACACTCCTCCTTAATTACTTTACTCTTTTGTCTTAATTTTTCATAGATATTATGGTTCAAAGGTTTTGTTAAAATGCCAGCTAATTGATCAGAGCTTCCTATATGCTCTTGAATGAACTTCCTTGGGATGTCGATATGTTTTTCCTTTGTTATTTTTCCTTCGTGTACATTTTCCAGCACGTGAATGGCTGATTGAGTGTCAATACATAATAGTGTCGGTTGATTAATATCCAAAAATCCCATTTCATTTCCAATCCTTCTAATCCAGCAAATGTCATCTGTTGAAGATACTGCAGCCCGATATTCGGCCTCGGCAGTAGATGTTGCAACAAGTCTTTGTTTTTGAGGGTACCAAATAATAGGACCTCCTCTTAGTATAAGTACACCACTGATCGAATCTCTAGTTGACAGATCACCACCATAATCAGAATCTGTATAGGCAATTATCTGCTGATCTTTATTAAAGAATATTCCATAATAGATTGTATCTTTCAAATACTGAAAGACACGCTTAACCATCTTCCAATGGCTTACCAGGGGTTTACTGGTAAGTCGACTTTAGTAATTTACCTTAAAACTGATATTAGGTCGGGTTAAGGTGGCTAGATATAGTAAACCGCCAATAGCTTCACAATTCTGACTGACATTACATCTGCTGTCATTCCCTTTTCCATAGGAGTAGACACATGATTTGCTAAATCATATTTAAATCGCTTCAGGATTTTCTCTGTATAATTTGCATTCCCAGATAACATAGTTGGCCCTCTGAAGCAACATTAAAAGTAATTTCAAACTGTCGCTTAAGTTCATTGAGAATATCAATTATTTCATTTTTATTTTGAGTCCATCATCATACTTCGGTTTTCATTATAGTATATACAAGCATCATCATCTGTGTTATCAAATCGAAGAGATTTTAAGAATGAAGAAAACAACATTGCAGTTCTTTGTAGCCTGCATCAGACCGTAAACACTTTTGTTTAATTTGCAAACTCGTCCTGTCTTATCATTAAATCCTTCAGGCTGTGGCATGTAGATCTCCTCCTTAAGTTCGCCATGTAAAAATGCAGTTTTTACATCAAAAGGCATCAAGGTCATTTAATTTGATGCTGCAAGACTGAGACATGACGAGCCACAGGACTAAACGTTTCTACATAGTCAGTGCCTTGCTTCTGTTCGAAGCCTCTTCCAACAAGTCTGGCCTTAAATTTATAATCTTGTTTGTTGCGTAATATCCAGCGACAAGTTAATTGTTGCACATCTTCAGGTGGATCTACCAAATCCCATGTTTTCATTTCAATTATCGATTTAAATTCATGGCCTTATGCCATTTTTCATTTCTAAGAGCATCAGAAATATAAATATCTTCAACTTCGCCTATCATGGCTACATCCTCCTGAAAATAATCCAAATAAGAGTCATTGTATCTTACTTCTTCAATCGTTTCAGACTCACTGAGTTTTCATCATTATTTTCTTCTAAATTTAAGCTTCGATTTTCAGTCAGAGGTGCTTCAGCTTCAGAATGTTTTTTTCAACTTCGAGTTTCTCCTCAAATATTACATTATCGGAGCTACATCTTTTTATATTTTATTTATTTATTTATTTACGCACAGGCGATTTTACAATATTAATAAGTTATCTAAATACATAACAATAAACTTAATAACAGGAACACAATTATCACCTAAATTATTTCATAACGAGTTAATCAAAACCTAACTGATTTTTAATATGGTTCCTAAAACAATTAAGTGAAGATCCAAATATATTAATTTCACCTTTAGAAAGAACCCCATTTGCAGATCTTGAAATTCGGGTTATTGGAGAGTTCATGCCATAATTAGTACGATGAAATGGAACATGGAAAATTTGTTGATT
>MU183233.1:76429-127553 GCA_016904865.1 Pissodes strobi | reverse complement strand
TTGTTTTCAGCTTGTTTTTCTAGAAAACTTACTTTTCCTTTGAGAAAAGCAATTTCCTTCTCCAGATCAGCGAATTTTTGTTTCATAAGTTTGACATCAGCACGTAACTCTTCGACTTCTGTTTGTTGGGACGTGCTCGATGTTTTTAGGTTAGAACAGCGTACCACTTGTTTATGGACATAAACTGCCGATTTTGCCTTTGCAGCCTACGCTAAACATGCTGGGTGAAAGGTATTATTGCACTTTTGACATACCTACTACCACTGAAACTACATTTTTTCCACAATGAAAACACTTATTTTTCGATATTTTCGGATCACAATTTTCACTATCGTCACCTCCGGCCATGTTGCCGGCGGCGGCGCTCTAATTTCATAAGTGGAATATACTTTTGCATAACAAATCAGGTAGCTTCTGCCTATTATTTTGTCATAGTCTTCATTTGAAGTGGGTTAATATTATTATTATTATTAAGAAATCACGTAGTTAAATAATTTAAAGTATGCTCAGTTAGAAGAGCCTTCTGAAGATTTATTTATTAAATTCACGGGTTACCCCCATTTTTACAAACCATACAAATATAATATTAAATCCAATAACAAAAGATGACAATAATTAAATACATTTCCATGGCAAGATAATGTGAGTCTAACTGTCTCCCAATACCCACTGCCAGTTTATACATTTGGTCTGTCTTTTAAAGCCAGATAGGGTGCCACCAAAAATGTCTACATCCAGTTCATGAAGCAATCGAAGCGTTCTGTCAACAGGGGAATGGCGACTATAATTAGTTGCGTGAAAAGGAACGGAGAAGACATCGAAGTTGCACAAATGACGATTTGGAATATTCAGACTCACCTTGGAGGGGAGGCGGAGGGGACAATCCTTTAGTCCATTAAGCAATATATAGACAAAACACAAATCAAGCTTCAGGCGCCTCCTCTCCAAATTCAATCTGAGGAGCATCTCAGATGTGTGGTAGTCTTCAAAGTTCACCCCCATTTTAAAAGCAGCACCTCGCAGGAACTTAGTCTGCACTCCTTCCAACGAGTCAATATATGTATGTCCGATACTCAGGTGACCACATAATTATTGTAGAATGTTCGAGGTTGGATCTCACGAGTGAGACATAAAGAATCTTAGCTGTGTTCACAGAACGTTCGCTACAGTTTCTTCTCAAGATCATCAGATACATACACCTGGATATCATCCGCATATTGATGGATTTTACACCCATCATTCGAGAGTAGTTCATGCAAATCTGCGACATAAATAGAAAAATGTAAGGGCCCAAGGGGACTACTACGCCCTTATTTACTGATAACTCTTCGGACATATTTCCGTTTAAAGAGACTCTCTGAGACCTGTCTCTTAAGTAGGCTCTAAACCAATCAAATGCGACTCCCTGGATTCCATAATATTGCAGTTTTAACGCTAAGAGAGAGTAATTAACGAGGTCAAAGGCCTTTGAGTAATCGAGGGCGACCAGAAATGTAAATTGACCCTGATCAATTGCTCTGGATATATCATCCATGATTTTTGTCAGAGCACTTGAGGTGATCACAAAATTCTTACGAAACCCTGATTGAAGCAAGGGTATTATTTTGTTTGATTGAAAATATTTAGTGAGCTGTGGTGTAACAATTTTTTCAAGAATTTTCATGAGGATTGAAATAAGGCTGATAGGTCGCAAATCTTCATATTGGGTAGCAACTGGAAGTTTTGAAATGGGAATCACTAGAGCCTTTTTCCAAGTAATAGGAATGTCGCCCTTCTCTAGTGAACAGCGAATGATGTGACAAAGAGCGTCCTTGCAGTGTGGTAAGACGAGCCTCAGCATCTTCAGAGTGACTCCATACAGATCCGAGGCATTTGGTTGTATGTCACGAACTTGCTCTTCTATCATTTCGGTGGTCACAGGAGTGAAATTAAAGTTCAGTCCAGGCCTAAAGCTATTTTCCTGAAAGTGTCTAACCCCATTCACAAGGAAAAAATTAATATTGTTAGAGTTTTAAATTTCTGGACCCAATTCACGAGCTCTTTCTGTGAATATTACAAATATCCATTTCTCTCCACATCTTACGAGGACAAGACTTGTTGCCAATCATATGAGTCTGAATATATGCCCTTTTCCCGCATCGAACCGCATTAGGACAGATAATTGCGCAAATCCCTATAATAATTCAGCTGTATCTGGTCCTTGGTTCGTAAGCACTCTTTATAGGCCTCTCTTCTAAGTGTGCTTATTTTTTTAATGGTGCGATTTATATAGGGACGTGTTGGTTTTCCGCGAGCAATGGTGGTAGTCTTTAATGGAGCGTGCATATCAAAAAAAAAGTTTACGGCATCGTTGAGGAATTGCACTTTTCCCGTCAGATGAGGAATCACTGCAACAAAGTCCCAGTTCACATTGGAGGCATCTTGTTCAAATAAAACAGTATCGAAATGTCGAAAATTCCTGAATGTTACATTATGGGGTTTTATAGATCTTATTGCATAGTCCAACTTACAGTAGGTCAATCTGTGATCAGTCAGATTAAGAAGATCAGCAGTTCCACACTCAAGAAGAGGAGCAGATTCCGTCACAGTCATGATATCAATTAACGTAGTAGATTGGCCAGAAACGCGCGTAGGTTTCTTTAGTGCTTGAGTGAGGTCGTAGCATTAACATCTCCGATAACTATTACCTCGTCGTGCGTCATGTATGCATGTCTGATGTATTCTTCGATTGCCACGAGCGATGCAACTAGAGAGGCAGGGGGCCTGTATAGTAAATCCAGAGCAATATTTTGTTCTGCTAACCCAGATCCAAAGCTGTTCCACAGGAGTCTGCACTGAAACATCAATACTCAGAGTCTTAAAATTAATGTCTCCCCTTAAGTATAAGAGCAAACCACCACCACTCCGACCAGCACGATCCAGACGAACAGCCCTATACCCAAGATTATTTAGGTGGTCAGACATGACAGTGCTATTCAGCCAGGTTTCTGAGATTCCAATTATGTCAAAGTCGTATTCCTTTATGATTGCAGACATATCATCAAAGGATGGAACCAGGGAACGAATATGCAGCTTATGACTATTTTGTGTTAAACTTTCTGTATATTCGTTGGTATTCTTTCTAAAAAAGTTTCTCCCATTGGGGCACTTTCAACAAGGCCATCAACAGTTCCTTCGTTGTTCACATTAACTGTAGGTACGTGCGTAACATAACCAGACTGATTATGATGACCACTGTACTTCAATATTTCAATGTTATCAACATTCCTGTCAAAACAAAGAAACTGATCACACATAAAACGAGCTAGACGCTTCTTGCTGGCGTGTGATGGCCCTCCATACCAAGACCTTTCCTCATCCTCCATAAAGCTGTCCATATTTATAAAAAATTAATTGTTCACATTATTATGCATACATCTTTGTATGACGCAATTATTTTTTATGTACGAGGTCGTTTAGTACCTTTCTATCAGTAGCATAGGAAGAACCAACCACTATTCCATTTGTCATCCCAGACACCGAATGTTAACTATACGTCAATAAGTCCCTCAAACTCGCTGGTGTAATTGGTTTACCTTTCAAGGCGATTTCACAACCTGCGAAAACTATAACATAGTCACTTTTCAACAGGCATCTACTATACTGCAATGACTGAGTGATCACATCTTCGAAGAACAATCCTTCACTATATTGACAATTTAAATCATACTTTGCTCTCGTTAGTGTTTTCAGGCACATCCGATGACACCATTTCTATTGTCTACAATTATCAGTTGCGGTTTTTTAGTATGTCCCACGCTAAGTGAAGTGGTCTTTTCCGCTGTCACTACCCGACCCCTAGTTAGCCCCTCGGACGCACTGCAATCACTAACTGTTCCGGACAAATCCGACTTAAGGTCTGCAATTTCCGCCGTGTATCGCTGATTGTCCTGCTCCAGCATCCAGATAGACTCTATAATATTTCCATTCATTTCGCGCATATTTTCGAGGTCTTCCTGTTACCGAAACTGTATCTCTGTTATAAGTCTCGCTACGCTTTGCACATGCTCTGCAAAACATAGATTTTCATCAAACCATGCTCTAAGCTCTCTGACAACCCCCACACATTTAAGATTCTCGTTATTGATTTTATATTCGGAATTGAACTTTTTATAGCCTCTGAAAAAGCTTATATAACAACACTTCTTGACGTTCAACGTCAGGTTTGTGGTCTGTGAGCAATCCCAAAGAGCACTCAAATCACTCTGGACTCTCACTGAGTCCTCCCACTGCTCAATCGTCATGTACATTTATTTATTTATTTATTAATATACGGGATATCCCATTTTTAAATTACATTTCAAATAATTAACTTCACGTAACAGTAGCATATGTAAATCTTAAAAAAAATATGAACATAATCAGAGAGATATGTCAAAGCATACCAAGTCATAGCTTTGACCACAAGATACTGCAACGATATTTATTAAATGAGCCTCAGGATGAGCATTCAAAAGTGCAAGGCTACGGGTAAGAGAAGAATAAGAACCATAATTAGTCCTATGGGTACCGAGGGAGAAGATCTCACACTTCCGCTCGAGATGGCATTTTAAGAGATATTTGACTGAAAAGATAAGGACAGTCGATATGACCATTAATTAACTTTTATACAAAATATAAATCGCAAAGTCTTCATCTGTCCTTAAGTGATGGAAGCCGCTAGATCCCATCAAGATCATTCGCTGCACCAAGCCTCTAAGCACAACAGCTTAAAAACTTACACTAGACTCCCTCCAGTTGAGCCTTATAGACATTATAAAAAGGTGATCACACAATTGAAGCATACTCCAAATGGGATTTCACCAAGGAGCAGTACAGTAAGCGAAGTGAGCTCACCGACAGGTATTTACCAATTCTCAGAATGAACCCCAACATCTGATAAGCTCTAGTCGTTATATTATATACTTAATATGATCTCTAAAAAAAGTTATTTCCGAATCAAAATAAATCCCCAAATCCTTAACCAAATCGACAACATTTAAATCATTACCATTAATTTTATAAGTAGTTCTGACAGTTCTTTTCTTATGTTTAAAAAAGCTAATGGAAAAGCATTTGTCAGTATTCAGGGACAATCCATTGAGCTCCTACCAACCTGAAAAAGCTGCTAAAGAGCGCTGGAGCAATGTGGAACGCTTTCATGAGCAATAATTCCAAACATTTTGAGATCATCAGCATAAAGTAAGTACTCACAGTTTCCAAGATAATGATCAATATCACAAAGAAACAGGCTGAACAATAGTGGAGCATAATGGCCACCCTGGGGCACTCCCGAAGTAGCCTCAATGATACCAGATTCAATGTTTCGAATCTTAACCCTCTGTGTGCGTCCCACCAACATACTCTGGAGGCACCTCACCGACCGCTCATCAAAGCCAATCGCTTTGAGCTTGGCAACGAGTAAATTATGATCCACCCTGTCAGACGCCTTGGAGAAGTCAATGTACAATCGCATTAACCTGACAACCTCTCTCCAAGGCACTCAGCAGGACAGTCTCATAAGAAACCAAATTGGAAACGGTAGGCCTACCGCTGACAAGGCCGTGCTGACGCGAATCGATAAACTGTTTACACATCCAGCCCAATTGATGGTGCACAAGGCCATCGAGCAATTTAGGGATTGCTGATTGTTTAGATATAGTACTATAATTACTTACACATTCCCTCTTCTCACATTTAAAAATAGGTACTATAAAGCTCTCCTTCCAGATCCCCGGAACCTCGCCCGCAACCAATGACCCATTAAATAGCATCCATAGAGGCCTGGATATGCTGTACCTAAGATTACTGAGTAAATACTCTGGTATACCGTCAGGTCCCGATGACATTTTTAGTGGCAAGTGTGAGATTTTCTTAAAAACGTCTACCTTAGGTCCAAAGTCAATTCATTTGTCAATTTTATAATCAGGCATAATTGTGTCACTATTACTATACACTGTTGAGAAATACTCACAAAAAAGATTCACAATTCCCTGTCCAGTAGTGGCTATTTTGTTGTTGTAATACATACAGCTAGGTAATTTATTGGACCTTCTCTGAGAATTTACAAATGACCAAAACATCTTTGGATTCTAGGAATGCTATGCTCAGTCCCTCTGTGCCAAAATCTTACATTGTGATCTGAGAATAGAGATAGTGAAACTGAGAGCCTGATTTACAAAACTCTCCATGTGCCTTTTTCTTGTGAATTATGCAACTTCTCAGTTCGGCAGAAAAATGATTAGGAAAGTTTGAGCTTCTATATATTTTCAAAGGTACCAAATCATTTAATGCCTCATTCAATACTTTGTAAAACAAACTAGTAGACTCATTTATGTTTTTGTTTAAGAAAATAATTTCCCACTGAATATTCACAAGATAATTATTAAGAGATACAAAATCTGAGTTCCCATAATCACGATAAGTTATCTCACAACTCACTGTATTGATTTGCATAGCACCTATCAGACATACATAAGCAGTATGATGTACGCTACAAGGAAGACTCCACTCCAACTCCACCGACAACCAGATGAGAGGAGCCCCGCTTAACAAACACAAAGAGGTGTTTCACTAAATTATACTTTGTTTTTATCATCCTAGGGTTCAGAGTCTTACGCACAAAAACAATAACTCCCCCTTCCCTCTTCTTCTCACTAGTTGTCTCGGTTATGTCACTACGAAACGCAGTGAAGCCTTTTACACAAACCTCGGCATCAGCCACTCTACCATTCAGCCAGCTTTCAGTTCGTACAATAACATCGTAATCACACAGAGATATTGCCTGTTTCAAGTCCTTAGTCTTCTTGTTCATGCCACCAACATTTTGATGGTGGTTTGGCTTTGCTGTGCAGTTAATTTAGCAATAAAAGGACTACCATTTCTAAATCGAATCCCTATATTCTTCTCACCATCACTCTTCCTGCGATCCAATTCTTCATATAAGGGATTTCGTAACGTAACCTCACAATTTTCAGTGATTGTGGACTCGTCCCATTCAGTTACCGGCGAAACGCCAGGTTCACGGAGATGATCACGGATTGCCGGGTTATTACGTAGACTGCAGCCGGCATTATTGCCAGTACCTGAGCTTTTCCAAAGGATCAACATTTGTTTACATTTTTCATGCAAGTTTTGCATGACCAGGAATGCGACTTACTGTTCTTAAATTGAACACACATTTTATCGTATTCCATTTTACTCACGCCCGCACAACCTTTGTGAATCCATGCACAACACGAAGAACATTCTATAGGCGTTTGGTGACTCTAAATTACTCTATTACAATAAGAACACACAAATTCGTCCGCCTTTTTTGTAGTTAATTTGGAGATCATCTGCAAACATGCTGATCGTTGAATGTTGGATCATATTATTGACAAAGAGATTGAACGGTAAAGGGGCGCAGTGTGAGCCCTGAGGCACTCCCGACACCATCCTAATTGGTGTGAAAACAAAGTTTTTAATTTTAACCCTCTGCAACCTACCTTCAAGAAAACTCGTCATCCATGCAATGAGTGATAGATCAAACCCCATAGCCCGCAGTTTTGCTAATAACAACTCAAAATTCATCCTGTCGAAAGCCTTCGAGAAGTCAGTATAGATGGAGTTAATCTGAAGTTTCTTCTCAAAGAGCTCAATCAGAGGTTCTTTGTCCATCACCATATTATCAATGGTGGCGAAGCCAAACTGGCTATCATTATTCATTTCTCTACATCTCTAAGCATGCTATCAAACAGCTTTGCCACTGTGTTCTGTTTACAAACTCCACGATAGTTACTAATATCACTGGGATTCCCGGACTTGAATAATGGGGCAATTAAGCTATATGCTTCCAAATATGCGTTTTCAGAGATAACAACAAACAAACAAATAAAGTTTGCAATGGTTTACTTAGGGTAAAGACACATTGCTCCAGGAAAATATTTGGAATAGAATCAGGACCACATGAGAATTTATTTGGGAGTTCTGAAATTTTTGCAAACACTTCCGAGGAGGAGAAGTCACTGACAAAAACGTCAAACTGGTTCGGAAACTGGTAATCAGAGATTGTGCAGATTGAGTCATCATAGACACTTGAAAAAACTTCCCAAACAGGTCAACAATGTCCTCCCCAGTGTCTCCAGACACAGACTCCAAAAATATTGAATCCGGATAGCCATTAACATTAGAATTGCAGTTATCTCTTATATATTTCCAGAAGTACTTTGTATCAAGCAAAAGTGAGTCCTCCACTTCCTGCATGTGAAGTGAGTAGCACCTAACATATTCTGTGCGACATAGTGCTCTATAACCAGAAAAGAATTGATATTCATGGTCAGATCCAGTGAACACATTATGCTTATGATACATTTTTTTTTCAAATGAAATCTTTCCAAACAGGACTGAACCATATAGGACAGGAGGAGGTGTTGATACGGTTTCTGGATACAAACTGATGATAAGCAACTCAGAATAACAAAATACTGTCTACAGCAGGAATCACAGAAACACCCAACATATCAGAAAACGTGCCTGTTATTTGGAAACATATTCACGTATGAATACACCTCAGCCAAGGTACGAGCAGGAGAACCATCGGCACACTCCACTGCAATTGACCAACGAGCGCCCGGTAGATTAAAGTTTCCAAACACAAAGAAATGAGAATAAAGATATCGCTCTCTAATGTCAATCACCGACAAAGTGTGCTGTTCGAATTTCTCATTGAATGACTTCTTTTCCGCCTTTATCTCATCAAAAGTCTACTCAATGACATCCTTACAAACTGTCACAATCCTTGATTTCAGAACCTCATCACCTTTTGACCTTGCACTAGTGTTACTACTACGATCAGTTCGGTATATACTATATCCCGGCACCATGACTTCACTATTAAGTCTCAAGTAGAATTTGGTCACGATGAATCTTAGTAAGATCAGCCCTCATCTAAAAATTAGTACCAGCAAGTTTACTTGCACTTTTTAGATACTTTAAAGCCGCAAATTCCCCTGAAAATATCACTTTCCGCGGACGCGGCCTATCTCCAAGCGCTTTAAAATCTTGTTGGGTACTAACCACCATTTCTCTAAGACTACATTCACATGAGCACTGTCGTGGTTGATCTTTTCTGTGATTAACTTTGAATCACTTTACGGGACATTGAAGATGATGATGTTCTTTGATGTTACACATCTTTCCTGTATCTCAATAAATGTGTCCGGCTGCTGATTCGAGTCATCTGCTGGATTAGGCTCAGAGCCAGGCGTAGATTTATTCCGCTGAAGACAATCACGCAGGTGGGTAACCTCAATCTCTAACCCAATTCCTGACCTGAATTTATTACTTTGATCTAGTAGAATTCCTATCATCTGCCACATAATGGAGAAAATTCCCTTGTTACTAACATTTGTCTTCCTTGCTAATGATGCTATATTGTTAGCAGAACCAGCACATGATGATTCGGACGCTGCTGATGCCTTCGATGGTTTGTGCTTAGCAGGTCGCGTATCATTTGCAGAGTTGGTAGGGTTCTATGGAAATAAGTGGTCGTACAGTTTCTTCCATAAGGTTGTTTAGACCCCAGATTCTTTATTCCGCGTTTATTACATGGTTCACAGCATCTAGCCAGGCTGGTTTGTTGATTATTTTCATATTGCCACACAACCTTTTATTTGGGCTCACATGAGCTCAATTGGATTTAATTCGCAATGATATGATGGTTATGTGGCACTTTAATCAATAACATGTTTTTTGAATTTTGATTTATGATCTGCAGTAGTTTTTAGAAGATATGTCTTTCTCGGTCAGTTTATAATTTCTGATTTATTCCTCGATTTTGATTGGAATGTTACTAAACCACTATTTGGAAATCCCCTATTCAGGGTTGGATCTCCTTGCTACAATAAAATAAGTGAACTTTCCCTCTTATGACACTGCACATCTTCATCAAAATGTAGTGGTTTCCTCCTTGCAGATTTTCTAGGAGGAATTAAACTACTTGTATCATTTCTTTCTCTAAGAAGTCCACAAATTACACTTTCACTAACTCCTCTCATATTGGCACATCTTGATACCATATTCCTAACAGTGCTGGAAGGCATTTGATGTGCAACCGCATCGTGTGCATTCAAAACATATCCAGCAGACCTTTACAATTATGGCGTCATATTTTTCACAAACACAGTGTACACAATACTAAATGCAGTTGCTTTCATATAGGGCTTATACTTACGTCTACGGGTAATTTTTGATAACACCTTCTTTTATGGTCCTTGCACATGATCTGTGCGCTATAATTGCGGTTGTGTGCTGTCAAACATTTCTGAATAGATTATAGAAGTATAAATTTATCTTCTTCAAGACTTTAAGTTTTATTTTCAAATTAACATTCGGTTTCGGTAGTCACAAGTGATGGCATGTGTTTAGAACATACTGGTGCTTTATAGCTCTGTGCATTTATTTTATTTGTAAGTTTCTTATTTTGCGGTGCCAAAAAGCCAGATATTTAATGTATTTATTTATAAACTCTATTTTCCGTTACTATGTTTATATTTAATTTAGGAATATTGTTCTGTTTGAAATTTATTTCCAGCTGTTTGAAACAGTATTAAATTTTATTATTTTTTTGTAAATATTCTTTAGTCTCCGTGGTTGTTGGATTCTTTTGCAGCTGATTTTTGCTCACGTAAGTTATATTTTTCCCTCCCGTTTCTTTCGCTGGTAGTAAAAAATTGCAAACTTTGTTGGGTGCGGTCGAAAGAAACGGGCCTGTTAATTATATTTCTTGGCACAAACTTGTTCTTTATGTCTGTAAACTAGCCTTGTTGTAACGTATCTTAGACTGACAAACCTGAAGGTGTAACTGGTACCGATGGAGCTTTTCATTATACTTACGTTTTTTTTTTAGGTTTAACATAGAGCACATTTTACCAAATCTTAGATGGTATGTGTTGAAAACAGCTTATTGGGTCCAATTCAAAGCTTACTTATAAGCTTTTAAGCCTTTATAGAGAAAGTTTTCAATTCTGAACTGTTTTATAAAATTAACATATTATACCGATTGAGTGTAAAGTATAATCAAAAGTTCCTTTCACAAACAAACCACCCAACCTATGCCTTAGACTTAAAAATAAACTTTACTATTCTATATACACTATTCTTTGTTAAAGGCATGTATTTTTGCACTCCTATTTATATAGCACAAATAATGTAGGTTAGAAAATTGTTGAACAGAAATAGCATAGGTAAAAATTTTGAATATTTCTTGCAAAGTGTGATGTGCAATGGTATGTTTCATCTTTTGCAATAGAAAGCAATGTAAAAACAGCGATAAATATTTGCCTTTTACGTCAGGTTCCAGAGTACAAATTGGCTCTTTTGTTGATCATAAATTTTCATTAGGGTTAATAGATTTGACTTAATGTCAGTGTATATATTTATCCTAAAACCCGAACCGAAAGGGTTCTATATCTAATCTATTGCGGATTCAAATGACATAAAAGGCAGCTATTTATCAAAAAATTCATGTTATAAAGAGTTATGGCGACATTTCAAGGCAGTTAAGCATGGAGTTTATTTAAAAAGTATACACCATTGCACTAAATACATTAACTCATTGTAGAACAATAAGAATACCGACTCAGGTTATTGGTGTCATTTAAGATGACTTATTGACTTGCTAAGGTAGTAAAAGCAATGTTTTGTATCCTAAAAATTGTACTTATTATAAATAAAATATACCATATAGTTGATTTTGGTGTCATATTTTTCATATGTTATGCTTTATTTATTGATTTTATTGGGTAATATGTATAGTCTACTTATAGGAAAAAGCCGAAATCACTTGCCAAAGTACGCCGGTGAGTGTGTACAAGGATGGCCAGAAGTCTGGAATAAAATTCATGGTTTTTGAGCGAATACATTTTTTTTAAACGCCGAAACACGGTCATGCGTCTTAGCTTCTTCCCATTTTTCGGTTATATGAAGATTATTACGCCGGAACACATTACACCTCCATTTAATGAAGAGTCCTCTAATCAGTCGCTTCCTTTAAAGCCGATAAGTAATCACTTTGCTTTGCGTTACTCCTCGTAAGAAAATTTGCAACGTTTGGCAACTTTGCTCCCAAGCTTCCCGGCTGGTAAAAGGGGCAGACCTTAGACAAGGAAAGAAGAGGACAGATAACATGGGAAAAAGCCTGTTACCAGCTGCAACATAAATTAATTGAAATTATAAGTAATAAATAATAATAAGTTAAAGTAATTTTCAGTCGTAAAATAATATAGCCATTTTATAGGTAGAGTATGAAAAATATATTACCTACGCCTCTGTTGAATGACTCTCCTTGAAGAAGATTTATGGCTTTATTGATTATTTGATGACTGAAAATATCCAAGATCGGGTATCAAATTACTCTCGATAATTAAGTAAACATCCCTGCCATGATATACTCAGAGGTAACACAATATGTATATTATGCATTATTATTGAAACAAGAAATATGCAAATAAACTACAAGGTCAGCAGACAATAATTACCTGTGAAATGAAATTCCAGGCTCCTTCTTCCCACATCGACTCTTGCAACCAATTTAGCATTATGAATCTTAAGTTTTATCTCTTTTTGTTCAAAAACTCACAAAATAACTGCAAAATAGCACCGCCACAACAATAGATGTGTTTGCCACATAAATAATGGCCGCCGCTCTGAAAAGGCTTCAATTTTAGTGCATTGGCTTAATGTCATGCGCGGTATCCTTTTCTTACCTAATCAAAGGGGTTTGGAAATATCCGCCGAATTCTCCCTCCAGGGCGAGTCCTGGGGTTCACAATGTTTACATTTACATCTTTACACTTCATGCAATGCCCTCCGCTCGCTGCGAGGGCGCAACGGACAAAAACTAGCCCAAGACATGCCCAAAATGAAAGAAAAAACCTACAAAAATAACCTTATAAAAAAACATGTCCTGCCACTGGAATCGAACCCGGCCTGCCATATCAAAGACCCAGCATCTGACCACTTGCGCCACGAGGTTCGCTGAAAGCAATTCCCTGCACCAGGATATCTGTTTATCAGAAATGTGTTTATAATGCCCAGTACTCGTCGGGCAGGAGGACTCAGCCGAATAGTTTTAAAACGAAGGTCTGCGGTAAAAGGGTCTTCCTTCATTACCACAGATTATTTTTGGAACTATCCGGTCGAGTCCTATTGCCTGACGAGTCCTGGGCTTACGCGTGCATCACAATGTTGACATTTGTATTTTTCCATTTCTTGCAATACTCTTCGCTGGCTCCGGGGCGTAACCAAACAAAACTAACCCAAGGCATGCCAAAACCCAAAATCAAGCAAAAAACTTTTTACAAACATAACCTTTAAAAAAAAAGTATGCCTTGCCACTGGAGTCGAGCCCGAGCCGCTGGCGAGATTTCAGTTCATAGTGCACTTGTGAATAAAAAGTGCGTGATTTGGCTAGCTACGTGAGGTGACGCAGGTCTTCGCGATGCAACCAGTTGTTTCAGTCAGCAGATGGTCTAGCAAATGGTTGGCCTTCACTTCGGCGACCCGTGTTCAAAACCCGTCGGTTTTTTTTTAAGTAAACAGTTTTTTCTTGATTTTGGGGTTTTTTTTTTTAGGATGGCTTGGGTTGGCACTAGGTTAGTTTCCTTTTCTTGAGCCCCGGAGCGAGCGGAGGGCCATACATTTGCCAATTGCAGGTCTTTAAATTGCATGTATTCACAAGTGCACTATGAACTGAAATATCGCTTACCGATGTCTTTACGGTGCGCATAACAACCGTCTAGGGCTCAAACTAAATTTTCGACGCGATATCGTGCATGCGTAAAATGGCCGAATATAAGGAAATTATCCATGTCTACGTTCTAGCCACCGACCTCCATTATATGGAGGTCGGTGGTTCTAGCATAATTCCTTCAACGCCTCGATGATGTAGTAGGTAGAGGTTCTGCTTTTCATTTCTGCGCTACGAGTTTGATTCACGTCGCGACAGATGTTTGTTTACCTTTTTTTGAGGTTATGTTTATTTTTTATTAATTTACTTTTCTTTTCTTAATTTTGGGTTAGTTTTAGTTTTAATTGCACCCCCGTAGCAGCGGAGGGCCATGCAAAACCATAATAATACCTATTCTTATTTCGTTAGTTTTGTTTGGTTGCACCCCAGAGCGAGCGGAGCGTATTTCCTGAAGTGGAAATAAAATACAAAATATAAACCTAATATTGTGATGCGCGCGCAGCCCGGGACTCGTCATGCGGTAGGACTCGTTAGGATCTTTAAGAATAAAATATATGCTTACGGGGGCGGCCCTAGACCAGGAAAGAAGAGGACAGATAACATGGGAAATCCTGTTACCAGCTGCCCCATAAATTACTGGGTAGATTCAATAAATTAATTTAAATTATAAGTAATAAATAATTATTAATAAGTTAAAGTAATTTTCAGTCGTAAAATAATATAGCCAGTTTATAGGTAGAGTATGAAAAATATATTACCTACGCCTCTGTTGAATGACTCTCCTTGAAGAAGATTTATGGCTTTATTGATTATTTGATGACTGAAAATATCCAAGATCGGGTATCAAATTACTCTCGATAATTAAGTAAACATCCCTGCCATGATATACTCAGAGGTAACACAATATGTACATTATGCATTATTATTAAAACAAGAAATATGCAAATAAACTACAAGGTCAGCAGACAATAATTACCTGTGAAATGAAATTCCAGGCTCCTTCTTCTCACTTCGACTCTTGCAACCATAGGCCGAACAATTTACCATTATGAATCTTAATTTTTATCTATCTTTGTTCAAAAACTCACAAAATAACTGCAAAATAGCACCGCCACAACAATAGATGTGTTTGCCACATAAATAATGGCCGTCGCTCTGAAAAGGCTTCAATTTCAGTACATTGGCTTAATGTCATGCGCGGTATCCTTACTCTTACCTAATCTAAGGGGCAGACCTTCTGTTTGGAAATATCCGCCGGATTCTCCCGCCAGGGCGAGTCCTGGGGTTCACAATGTTTACATTTACATTTTTTCACTTCATGCAATGCCCTCCGCTCGCTGCGGGGGCGCAACGAACAAAAACTAACCCAAGACATGCCCAAAATGAAAGAAAAAAGTTTTTACAAAAATAACCTTAAAAAAAACCAAGTCCTGCCATTGGAATCGAACCCGGCCCGCCATATCAAAAACCCAGCATCTAACCACTTACGCCACGAGGTTCGCTGAACGCATTTCCCTACACCAGGATATCTGTTTGTCAGAAATATGTTTATAATGCCCAGGAATCGTCAAGCAGGAAGACTCGGCCGGGTATTTCCAAAAAGGAGGTGTGCGGTAAAAGGGTCTTCCTTTAGCGCAGATTATTTTTTGGAACTATCCGACCGAGTCCTCTTGCCTGACGAGTCCTGTTGTGCATCACAATGTTGACATTTGTATTTTTCTTATTTCTTGGAATGCCCTTCGCTGGCTTCGGGGCGCGACGAAACCAAACTAACACAAGGCATGCTCACAATCAAGAAAAAAAACTTTTTACAAACATATCCTTTAAAAAAAAAGTATGCCTTGCCACTGGAATCGAACCAGAGCCGCTGTATCATAAACACGTCATCTAGCCATTAAGCCACGAGGCTCGCTGGAAGTTTTACGGATAGCCGTCGGACGGCAGCTAACAAGCGTGAGCATAACAAGCGTCTAGGGTTCCTACTAAATTTTCGATGCGATAACGTACTTGCGTAAAATGACCGAATGTATCGGAATTATCCATGTCTACGTTCTACCAAAATTCCTTCAACGTCTCGGTGATCTAGTAGGTAGAGGTTCTGCTTGTCATTTCTGCGCTGCGGGTTCGATTCCCGTTGGTGGCGACTGATGTTTGTTTACCTCTGATGTTTGTTTACCTTTTTTAAGATTGTTAGTTTTTAGTTATGGGCTTCGCGGTTACGTATTTACCCAGAAGCGACCCCTGTCCAGGCTTAGTTAGAGCTGAGGCGACCCATCCCAGATAAGTTACACCTTGGTGGACAGGGATACTATTTTTAGAACCCCCAGTATGTCGAGTATGTACTCCTGGAGGCTCAGACTTATTCATGCACGGCTTGTTTAAAGGTTCGACCACCACAGGCTGGACATTCACACACATTTAAATCTTGTACATGCACGGCTAGAGTCTTATGCAAAGGGGCTTCACACAATGCAGAAATAACCAGTTGCTGTCAGAGATACTTCCCATCTTCGCAGGGCCCACAGCCCCGATCTCCTTCAGATCACGTGCAAGAATCTGGAAGAATCTTCGTAGGAATCGACCCTACATTAAGCGACTCACCCTAAACACTATCCTAACCGGCCACGACTTCCCTTTCGAACCAACGGAGCCCCCTACGATTTCTGCCGCGAATCACGTGCACTTCCCGTGCGAAGTCGGGTTAGAAAAAAAGACTCCCTTCCCACGTCCAAACACCGCCAACTTCAAAGCGGAAGTTCCTTTTTTAAGGTTATAGTAGTAGTATCTATAGGCCTTTTTCGTGAGAAATTCAGCCAGAAAAGACCTCTATCCGGCTTAGTAAGAGCTGGGGCGATTAGTTACACCTGATGGATAGAGATACTATTTTTAGAGGACCCAGTATGTCGAGTATATACCCCTGGGTCTCCGACTTGTACATGCACGGCTTGTTTTAAGGTTCGAACACCATCGGGTGGACATTCACACACATTTAAATCTTGTACATGTACGGGGCTCTAACCCCCAGCTGGACGTCCGAATCTTATTCGGGGAATCTACACGGCCCCTGAAAGCCCCATGTGCCCCCAAACTAACATATATGTATATAAAGCTGGAACAAAATGGCCGATACCCGACATGTGCACACTCGATCGAAGACGAATCGGAAGTTCCTTTTTAAGGTTATATTTATTTTATATTAATTTACTTTTTTTCTTAATTTTGGTTAGTAGTAGTAGTAGTAAACTCTCTGTTGGCCTTTTTCTTTCGAAAATTCAGCCAGAAAAGACCCCTATCCAGGCTTAGCAAGAGGTAGACCGACCCTTCTACATTGGTTACACCTTGGTGGATAGAGATACTATTTTTGGGGCTTCCAGTATGTCCAGTATGTACTCCTGGGGCCCCGACTTGTACATGCACGGCTTGTTTTAAGGTTCGAACACCATCGGCTGGACATTCACACACATTTAAATCTTGTACATGCACGGGGCTCTAACCCCCGGCTAGACGTCCGAATCTTATTCGGGGAATCTACACAGTCCCTGAAAGCCCCATGTGTCCCCAAACTACCATATATGTATATGAAGCTGGAACAAAATGGCCGATACCCGACACGTGCACACTCGACCGAAGACGAATCGGAAGTCCTAATTTTGGTTAGTTCTTGCTGTTTGTGCACCTGTAGCGAGCGGAAGGCCATGCAAAACCATACTAATACCTATCATTCTTATTTCGCCATTGCGCATGCACGGTTTCGCAACCAAAATTTAGTAGGATCCCTAGACTTCTGTGCGCATATATTTTATTCTTGAAAATTCACTTCCGTTTAGTTCTCGGTCGGGATAACATCGCTGCTGAGTAGCGGCTCTTTCGTCGGCCATTTTGGGGTAACGCGTGGCAATCGTTCAGGGACCGATTTGTCCCCTAGAGAAAGAAGCGGACGTCATAGCCAGCATCGTCTGTGCCACTTCATCGTATAAGTGTTTGTCTTAGCCAAAGGAAATACCCAGTGAAGGGTTTCTATTTGTGCCGTGTGAAAAGTCGGTGGTCGTAACAGGGTCCAGAGCCCGACAACGTTGCGATCGCCCCCGAATACAAAGCCCTTCAAACTGGAATAACGTGTAACGGATGTAGCAGGGTAGCTCTACCTCTCCCTAAGCGCCGGGCGAAGGGTGCACTGGCAAATTGCCTCGTAGCAGCGCCAAACGTCTCCCTTCTTGAAGGGAGTCCATACTTCAAGTTCAAGTTATTCTTGAAAATTCTAAGGAGTCATGGGCTGCGCGTGCATCACAATGTCTACATAAACACATTTCTGATAAATAGACGTCTTTATATGGTCCAGGGTTAGGGAATCGCTTTTACAGGGCGTCGTGGTTTAGTGGTTAAATGCTGTGTTTCTGATGGGGCGGTCTGGTTTCGATTCCAGTGGCAAGACGTGCTTTTTTTTTAAGTTATATTTGTAGAACATTTTTTTCTTTATTTTGGGCATGCCTTGGGTTAGTTTTGTTTGGTTGTGCCCCAGAGCGAGTGAAGCGAGCGGAGAGTATTGCCTAAAGTGAAAATAAAATACAAAATATAAACCTAACATTGTGATGCGCGCGCAGCCCAGGACTCCTCATGCAGTAGGACTCGTTAGGATCTTTAAGAATAAAATATATGCTTACTGTGGCGGCGCGGCGGTGCAATAAACTTCCGTCAAGTGCTCTGGTGGTTCAGTGGTTTGATGCTGCGTTTCGGATACGGCGACCTAGGTTCGATTCTCGTCGATGTTCTTTTTTATTTTTTTTAAAGTAATGTTCTTTATTTTGGCATGCCTTGGGTTAATTTTGGTTAGTTTTTGCTGATTGCGCCCCCGTAACGAGCGAGGCGAGCGGAGGTCCATGCCTGAAGTCAATTAATAGACATTCTAAAAGAGTAAATAAACCCCCCATAGTAACCAAGCCAAGTCGTATTGAGGCTAGCTTCAAATCGCTGGAAGAAATTCCCTACAAGCAGCTGCGTACACCCCTTCAATATCGCGCCGAAAGCTTCGCGTTTGCGTAGTATGTTGTTCTTTACGATTACAGCGATTCAAGTGGCGCTTTAAAAAAACTAGCCAATTGAATTGAATATCGTTGCTCCCTGATGGGATTCAGGTACAAGTACTAGACACCTGTGAATCGTTTTCAGAAAAGATTGAATCGTTAGAAAAGATGTAAGACTCGATTCTCGTACTGCATTTTTTAATTATTTTTTTTTTTGCTTTTGGGCATGTCTTGGGTTAGTTTTATTTGGTTCCGCCCCTGAGCGAGCAAAGGGCCATGCGTCAGGTGAAATATTATAGATTCTAAACTAGTAAACAAACACTCAATGTCGGTTGCATATACTACACGCTATCACCGACCTCCATTATACGCTATACGTGAGGGTATTTCATGATTCCAACATTATTACTCAAGCACGAAGCTTCCGGCATGATATTGAAGGGGTGTAGGCAGTTTGCCCCAAGAGCCCTCGAGGTCGAGGGGTCTAGATGGTTGGGTCTCACTCCGGCGACCCGGGTTCAAACCCCGTGTGCTTTATTTTAATTTATTATTGTTTTTTTCTTGATTTTGGGTATGCCTTGGGTTAGGTTTGGTTAGCACATGGTTAGTTTCCTTTTCTTGAGTCCCCGAACCGAGCGGGGGGCCATCCGAAAAGTGAAATATAAATGGCAACAGCGTATTCATTGGGCTACGCTATTCTCGAATAGCCGCGTCTGAAATATGAGGGGCTGTCTATAGCCGTATTCGATTCACCACTTTGGATCGATTCAAATCGATCTAACTGAACTTTATTGAACTGATTCGTGTTCGATTGTAAAAATATCACTTTGCCCCACTACCCAAAAAGTGATCCAGCCACCGACCTCCATTATAATGGAGGTCGGTGGATCTAGCTCACCTGTAAGTGAACCAAAAATGAACCGGGATCACTTAGATCGGTTCAGTAGTTCAGGTAAAAAATTGCATTTAAATGTCAATTGTCAATCGGCTTTTTTTAAATTTAATTTAATTTAAATGTATTTGACCTTGGTTCACTGAACTGAAATATCAGTTCCATAGACAAGGGAATTCTTTCTTTGTCTTTGATCAGTTCAGTTTCAGTTCATTTTGAACTGATCTCCAGTCTCAATCGAATACGGCTCATAGCTCTCCATTTATAATGCACGCGCAAGCCCAGGACTCGTCAGGCGCATGGACTCGTGTAGATGATCAAGAATAAAATATATGCAATTTAGCATCGTGTTGTAAATACTCGGATGATTGTGATACTCGAGTCATTCGAAATCAATGAAAGTAATACTCGGATTAATTCATTCGAATTAATACTCGGACTTCATTATCCTTTTCTTTTCTTTTCTTCGATATGATGATGTAGGCTTTGTGTAAAGTAATTATGTTGTAAAAATGATGGCGGTATAAAAGCTTTTCTGTTAAAATTAATCTAAGTAAAAAGTTAAAATATCTCTTGCTCATTAAATGCAGTCAAAGTAAAATATCTGAGTTTAATCTAACGGTCTACGGAAACAAGAATTATAATAGATACTTTCAAAGTATCGATACTTTTAAATAGTATCGAGTAAATTTTTTCGCTTAATTGTAATTTGGGGCCATTCCTCTAAATTACGCGAATTACATGCCACAATGTGTACTCGTACTCGATACCTATTTTCAAAGTATCGAGTATAATCGATACCATACCTACAAAATACTCACGAGCAGTGTCACCAACCGTACTATAATTATAGTATTTGTACTAAAATCGAGTCTCCCTGTACTATGTACTTACAAAGTTGATATAGTATGCATATTGTACTATAATTTCAAAGTTTGAAAAAAATAAGCATCATGGCTTATTCTATTGATAATAAAAATTGCAAACCGAGTTCATTGGCATCTTACTTTGATACTATTTAATAAACAAAGACGATGATACAGTCAGGGCGCACTTTATCTACCCAAACCAGAGACAAGGGGAGAGACGCTCAACTAAATGATAAAAAAAGGTACAAAGTAATAGACGAGGAAAGAAAGATCGATGCTCTCTGTCTGGTGTAACCAAAGATAAAAGTAGATGGCGCGATTAGCATCCGGCCGCCAAAAGCGCGGGAGGTTTGAATGTTTCTTTGATTGCTTTATTGTTATATTTTAGCCATTCTGATGTGGTGAAGATCTTTTAATTCTATTATGTATTCGTATGATTAATTTTAAAAAGGATGATTTGTTGAGATGTTGTTCACAAATAGTTTTAGATAAATATTCACACAAATACATAATAAAATTTTTAAAATCTCCACCTCATCAAAAAGGACAGAGCATCAAAGTCGCTGATATAAGAAAAATGCAGTTTTAAAAAATGCTCAAAATTTATTTCTTTTCAAAATTTTGGGTGACAAAAACCTATAAAGAAAAGTTGATCCAAAAAGTATCGAAATAATCTACAGTAGACAATAGACAAGGCATATGTTGATCGAAATGCATACATATTTCACAAAAAATATATTCACTAATACAAAGAGTCAGTTGATACTGGTACTGACTTTATTCATGTTCATTAAATTACAATTTTTACAATTGTCACATAAGAAAAGTTAAGGTATAAAGTTCAGAACATAATGGATCAACATATTTAACAAAATTTACATAAATAAATCTAAGACTAAATCTAACGGCATGACAATATATTACATTGATAGGAAACTGTCCTCATTCTAGCCAACTAAACCAACTCTAATGTCCCATTTAAATTATTAACATTTGTATTTAAAAACTTTTGTACGTTATAGAAGGCTTTTGTCAATAAATACCTTTTTCACAACAATAATAAATGCTTTTTCTTCCAAATTTCTAACACCAGAGTTTATTAAAAAAATTTGGACCATAGCAATTGGTGCTGATGCACGATTTATTCAATCTTAAAAAAAATAAGTTAATATTATTTTTATTTCTTGTACTATGATAATGGTGTTCTAAAAATAAATTGTAATTGTTAATGTTTCTTTTTACATGGAGCGAACATGCCAAGATATAAACAGATGGCAAAGTTAAGATATTAAGTCCCACAAAAGCCTGTCTGACATCCGCCCTATAGTAAAGTACGCAACAACTTTGACAGCCCTCTTCTGGAGTGCAAATATCCTGCCCGCCTGCCTACTATGGCCCCAGACATGTATAACATAAGAGCAGTGCGAATGGGAAAAACCATGATAGGCCATAAGTTTAAATTAATAGTCAGAGTGTAATACAAACAATAATAAGTGAATTCAAGATATGCCTACCATATGTACTTACTTAAAATAAAAAATCATAAATGATTAGAAAAATTCAAACAAATATCACAGTTCATTATACAAATACAAAATTATATATTATTTCTTTTCTTTTTCCTTGGTGTAACATTATTGAATGTCAGGTTTTCAATGTCCCGGAATACCTTCATTGGTCTCTTATGAAAAGTAGGAGTTTGTGATGTCGATGACAGGGATATTACTTCTTTGACAATAGATGTTGTAGGTATATTATGGGCAGGAACTTGAGATGTAGATGCCTCGAGTACTATTTCTTGGGCAGGGGTTGCATCGATGGTTCCATCTGGAAACAACACAAAAATGTTTGTTAAGTTCATTCACCCTTTGACTTTAAGTGAAGAAGAATAAAAAAGTTAATTGACATTTGAAACTTAAGTGATACAAAATTAAATACAAATACTTGTTTTTTAAACTTCCATCAAGTTGGTTAACCATTTTAGCCCCTATGACATCAAAAGAGGTGAATAATTATGGTTGAAAAGCCAGAGTCATGACATCAAAAGAGGTGAATAATTATGGTTGAAAAGCCAGAGTCATGAAAAATTTCTCGGCAGTAATTAAGTTTGTATTCAAGTGTCGAAGCTCTTGTGCAATAATTGGTAAGAGACAACTGTTGAGATGAGTAACTGATTGTAAATTTTAGGCCAAACGTCTAGATGTGGAGTATTTTTTATTATATATACATTTATGTAATTTAAATCCATTTTTTTGGTGTTAGTGTTATTTCTGTGTGACGTGTGACACTTGATATGTTAAATCTCTGGTTAAATCTATTCTTATCTTACTACTACTGGAACTAGCCCACTAACATTACACTAGCTACCTTTACATGCACTTTGGACATCATCAAGGCTTGTTCTTACATTGGTCGAAGAAGGTATTTCAGGTGGGATCCAAAGCATAGGTACTGCATCTCGTCGAAGCTTATAGGTTGTCAAATCCATATATGAATCTGAAGAGAAATGTTTGTTACATATTCTGAAGTTTTTCAGCGACTCTCCAGTATATTTCATTCCCAAACATTCTTGCCAAATTTTGGATCTAAAAAAGTAAGTAATATTATTTTATCATGATCATGTTTCTGTAGCAGATCTAAGGCAAAAGTTGGTCAAGTCCTGGGTCAAGTATAAAATAAGGTTGAAAAAGATTTTATTATAGAAGCCAATTTATTATTATAATAGCGAATACCATTGGTAAAACTAGTGCGGCACGAGTGCAAAGTGTGTATACCATTGGCCAGTCCAGGGCAAGCATTTGTATACCATTGGAAAATTGGTGCAACATTTCTTGCTCCGAGTGCAATCAGTTCTGCACGAATGCTTGAAGGTCGTGTGGCACCGATGGTGTTGCCAAAAGAAAAAATAACGAAATCCGACAAAGGATCAGATAACAGATGGTCAATAACATTTTTCTATGGCCTTCACAGCACTGCACCTCGACTCAAAATTCGATCCTCGAAAAGCCAAGTTTTGAACTCAAGGTCAAATCGTATACCCCATTGGTAGGTAATGAATTGGTGCAATCTTTTTTGTGCACTGGGCGAGTTTCAGTGCCACACTTTTTTTTACCAATGGTATCCGCTAGAAGACATGCAATGGTTTAATTAATTATTAGGGTTTGACTCAGAGTGAGTAAACGTGTTTGTGTTGTATTTGTAGCAGCCTTATCTGAAATAATTAATTTTCATATGCTTACCTTTTCAGGGACGAAGGAAAATAGTGCATTTTTTCAACTTCATCTTTTCTTAATCCACAAACAATGCAAGCAGGCTCGGCAGCCATGATGCTGTTTGTTTTGTCTCTATTAAATAGTCCACTGATCCACTCCACTAAGTACTTACACAAATTAACGTTTCAGTCACAAGATGAATGAAAAAGTATATGGTTCAAATAGAAAACTGTGAAATTAACACAAAAAATATAAAAAAACACCAAGAAGCCAAACTAACAACTCAAAACGTATTGAACTGTCAACTGTCATCAGAAACACGGTCAAAGTCGTTTAGTATTCAGCTGTTCAGCTTCTAATGCAGTATTCCATGAGTTAGACAAAGACATATATCATTTCTTGTTGCAACAGCGTCGACACGACTTTGGCTCCATCTACAATACCCTTTGGTTAGGCTAGATGAAGAGAGCGCTATACAGAAATGTATCAAGTAAAAGAGATGGCATGCTGGGACAAATTTTCCATATTACTTAACTGTCTCTCCCCTTGTCTCTGCCCAAACCTAATGGAATAAGCTATTAGAAAATTTTACTCGCGGATGCTGTGACAGTATCGCTACATTCCATGCCATATTTCACTTTTCGAATGGCCCTCCGCTCGCTACGGGGGCTCAAGAAAAGGAAACTAACCAGGTGCTAACCCAAGACATACCCAAAAACAAGAAAAAACAGTTTAGAAATATAACCTTAAAAAAAATTTTAAAACACCGATGGGGTTTGAACTCGAGTCGCCGAAGTGAAAGCTAATCGTGCAAACCCCTAGACCACCAGAGCACATAGAAACGATTGGTGGCATCACGAAGACATGACGCGCAGGTGCGCGCGCACGCATGGAATGTAGCGATACTGTCACAGCATCCGCGAGTGAAAATTTTCGCCATACCGTTATTAGCGGCAACCCGGCAACGGCACTAACGGTAGCCATATCGGTTGTCGTTATCGACGACGATCTCGGGGAGTCCCAGATTCCCAGAATTCTTTCACTTAGTGAGTCAGTAAAATTAGTACTTGTGCGTTTTTAACTTGATTTCTTTTATCAGTTTGAATTATATAACGTTTTTGTTCAAGTTTCTCGCTACCATTGCGTGAGTATTATAATAGGCTCTGTGGAAATTGGTCTTATTAAGTACCATATCAGGTTTGTGTTTATTACTTTATTGAACTTTGTTTCTATGTATGTGGTTATTACTATTATTATACTAGTTATTGTTATTATTATTAGGTAGGTACTTATCATTTCAAATTAGAAGTATAGTAACATTCAGAACAATATAGTTTTAACCGACAACATTTACCGAAATGTTTAATTCTACTATCTAATTGTTTTATAATAATAACGTTCTTAATACAGATATTCTTGATGTGCCTTAAAATTTTCACAAAGAAACTGCATTTAGCAGCAAAATATTCAATAAATTAACACGGATAGATCGATAGTACTTCGCGAAAAAATATACTATAATTATCTTCAATGTACTATATTTTTTCAAGTAATTATACAATTAAAGCTCACAAGAAGTTGGCAACACTGCTCACGAGTACAAAGTATCGCCACTTACCAGTATCGTTGGATCCTACGTAGTATAGGAACAAGATCGGTAAAAGAGTAGGTTGCCTAACTTCTACGGTCACCGACCGTGTGACGTCATCTGTGTGCAAACTCAAAATGCGTTGCCTATATATACGTTATATGAATGGCACTAATTTGTAGAATTTAAAACTGTTGCTCCTTTATAAATATTTTTTTTTTGGTAAAGTGGGAAAGGAATATGTTGGTTGACCTATTTTATTACAAATATGTAAAATAAATTACTTGGTATAGGAATACGAACTGTCATTTTTCGGAAGCTTTTAGCTGACATGACATACCATACCAGTCATACCACGATACACATTATATGTGTATCCAGTGTATCGTGCCACATACCGTGTTTACGTGTATCGTGGTTTTAACCCTAATTATTAATTAGTATTACCTTTGTTTATTAAAGACAATGGTATTACGTTACGATTAGGGTTGCCGATCTAGAATCGATCTTTTGGAAGATCGATTTATTTAAGTTAAAAAAATCGATCTTTTGAATCGATTCTCTTTGGGTCGATTTAATCGAAGATCGATCTTTTTAAAAGCGATTTTAGAATCTATACTTACAATTTTATGTTTATGACTGATACTGATATTTTCGGCCTCGTAAAAATTAATAAATTATTGAATGCAAATAATATGCGATACAGGCAAGGCCATCGACAACATCGTAATCGCAAAATCGTAACCATATTATTCCGGGAATCCCCCGCCGCGCGTTCGGGAGAATTCTAAAATGCTAACTGTAATACTGTATCATGCATTCTTTTATAATTGCGATTCAATATTCAATTGAGGATGTGTCAGTGTGCCTATTTTGACATATTTTTTGAATTTTTCTTGGTCGTTAAATTGATAAAGACTGTTACTTCTCTATTTATGATTGCTGTTTGCACTGATTGATGTAAGTAAGACATTTGAAACAATTGTCCAGTTCAGTTGGTCCAGTTATTGCTCGTTTTGTAAGCTGCAGTGCAGTATAGTGCAGAAGTATTTTAGTATCGGTAAGTTTGTTTTAAGTATTTTTAATTATATTTTTAATACAATTGTACCTATGTGGCGTAATACGTTGTACTTAATCATTATTATTATTGCATCGCAAATTCTTAAGTATTGTTATTAAGTAATTAACTAAAGATCGTTTTTCTTAAAGATCGATATTACTATATCCGATATAATCGCGAATCGATTCTGTTGCTTTCGATTTGGATCGATCCCAGGAATCGATACTTTTCTGAAAGGTCGGCAACCCTAGTTAAGCTGCATTTACATTCAATTTGAAGTCCAAGTCAAAGTGCAATTCGCAAATATGTCATTTACATTGAACGAATTTATAGGTTACGTAATTATACGTATGAAATGGTTTATTTTGTGTGTTGTAAATTGCCAGATAATTACTAATCATTTTTAAGAACAATTCCTCGTTGAAATCGTTTTTTTCAATGACAGTTCCTTCAAAAAAAATCATTTTCATCAAAGTGGGGCCCTTCAAAGTCCATTTTACATGTGTCCGAGTTGTTTGATACAAATGTTAATTTATTCCAACACAAAATTGAAATTTACCTAATCCATAGATAAATTAGATCTAACCTAAACAAAGCAACATTAAGAATATTAAGATAAACAAAAATAATCTAACCTACAAATTTATTTCCTGCTTGCGTTTGGCAAGCAGCTTAACAAAATTCAAAGTGCACTTCAAAGTCAACTTCGAATTTTGTCCAATGTAAATGCTACGTGCTGTCACCATATGACAAGCAGGCAAATTTCAGCTTGAATTTGACTTCAAATTGAATGTAAATGCAGCTCGATTGCGGATTGATTTGATGAGTGTCCAAAGAATAAAGAATAGAAAGGAAGGAGCTTATGCGCCGTTTGACACTTAATACGTGCGACGAACTCCTGTGACATCGAGGAGGCTGCGGAGGAACCATAACACAGTTGGCTATTCTGTGACCATAATATGACACATTCTGACGTTATGTTTTGGTGCTTCCTACGTTTTGATCGTTCAGGGACCGATTTGTCCCCCCGAGAAAGAAGCGGACGTCATAGCCAGCGTCGTCTGTGCCACTTCATCGTATAAGTGTTTGTCTTTAGCCAAAGGAAATACCCAGTAAGGGGTTTCTATTTGTGCCGTGTGAAAAGTCGGTGGTTGTAACAGGGTCCAGAGCCCGACAACGTTGCAATCGCCCCCGAATACAAAGCCCTTCAAACTGGAATAACGTGTAACGGATGTAGAAGGGTAGCTCTACCGCTCCCTAAGCGCCGGGCGAAGGGTGCACTGGCAAATTGCCTTGTAGCAGCGCCAAACGGCCCCCTTCTTGAAGGGAGTCCATATTTCAAGTTCAAGTTCAAGTTACGTTTTGATAGTATTTCTTGTGTTAAAAGCTAATTTTTGCCATTTACTTTGATTTGAAACATTGTTTATTTGTTTAGTAATATTATTGTAGATAATGCGTTTGTTCATATAGTGTTTATATATATATTTAGTGGTAAAAGTGTGTATTTTGGACTAAAGAAGCAAAGTAAACATGGTTACTTGTGCAG
Source organism: Pissodes strobi (assembly GCA_016904865.1). NCBI lineage: Eukaryota > Metazoa > Arthropoda > Insecta > Coleoptera > Curculionidae > Pissodes > Pissodes strobi. The sequence continues at coordinate 99,618 of MU183233.1, read as the reverse complement.
CTTGTGATCTTTCGAAAACTCCAACAAATTCAGAACTTGGAATAACATTTCATCGGTAAGTAGGTATTTTACCCCTTATTTTTCTGTTTTTTTACGATTTAATTAAGCAAAATTATAAATTGTCTAATTGTCAACAAATAGGTGACAGATCTAATCATGAGCGTACCCGTAAAAAATATAGCAGTAAAAATCAATTTTTGCTAGAATATTGGACACTGCTAAAAATAATACTTGTCTTTTATACTTGACATGTTAAAGTTTATACTGCCAATAAACTGCTAAAATTAGTTATTTGAATATATTTGAGCATTTGAAATGCAAAAATAAGCAAAATATGGTTGGAGAATAGTGCCAGCGAATATTAACTACGATAAGAAGATTCACTCTCCACGGGGGCACGTCAACGGTATGTCTCCTTCCCCGCGCGAAAACTAGCATGATACTGGCATGTGACCTTTGGACCCGGCGCACACTGGTCGAATTTCTAGGAAAGCTGGCCATAATAAGGTTTACCAGAAATAAGACATAAAAGTTATTAAGTATTACACGTTTAATATATCGTGTTTTAGACAAATAATTGTTGAATTTTTTGCTCATCATCTGTATTTATATATAGGGAGTATCAATTATCACTAACGATAAAAATCATGTATAAAAATCATTTGTATGTTCTTAAATAAAAGGATTTTGAAAATTAAGGGCTCCTTCGTTGTAAAAAAAGGGTTTTAAATTTTTAATTCGATGATCCAAATTTTGTTTTTGCAACGGTTAATTCAGGAGTCTCACGAGCAAAATGAATGTTAAGCGGACGACAGAAACGCGTTGATGAGGGCCTGCAATTTTGCCATACATGTATTTCAGAGTTATCGCTATTTTTAAAAATTGATCTAATAGGGACGCAACTAGTAAAAATATAGAAGCATCAGTGCAGCTGTTGTTCAAAAACACTTGCTTATATTCTGAATATCCGAAGGTAATATCAAAGCCATATTTACAAATTAAAACTAAATTATAAATTTTTATCTGCTGATTCAGCCAAAGTATTTATTACCTCTTTTTATAATAACATCAGTCTTGCATCAGCAATAATGATTCTACCGAAATTTCACCTTCAGTTTCACTTACTACAATATTATGGGATTAGGGGTGGGCGACAATAATCGATTATTCGATTCACTTTTAAGAAATTACCGATTAATCGACTTATCGATTAATATTTCAGAAAATATCGATAATTGTGAGATAACCCACCTCTTTGAAATGCTGTTTCATTGGACCTGATACATTCATTTTTGAGGCACCCTGTATGTGTGTGTATTTTGAGGCGCCCCTTGTACATGTAAATGATGAAGGCAGGTCATGAATTGAGGTCGAGTTTTTGCGAGGTTTTTTGGAGGAGATCCGAAAGGTATTGCTCGAGAACGGGAAAATAGAGAGAGTCAGAAGTCATCGGAGTGTACGGTTTGTTTTGGTGAATTGTTTTGCTTCTGTGTTGCAATATTATGTCATTACAAGTCGGTAAAATGAAACTTATAATATTGTTATTATTATAATTTGTACCATTATATATTTTATACTCATTGATAATTAATATTTGATGGCCTAACATGTGCATACATTTTCATATTGTTATTAACATTATTTGCATAAATATTTCTTCTATTTTCATGGATAATTAATATTTGATGGCATTACATGTGTATATATTTTGATACTGTTATTAACATAATTTGCATAAATATTTCTTCTATTTTCATTGATAATAATTAATATTTGATGGCATAACACGTGGATATGTTTTGGATATTGTTATTGACATGATTTGCACAATTATTATTTCTTTTATTCTCATTGATAATTCATATTTGATGGTGTACATTTAATGAAATCGTTTTATGCTGTGAACAACACCGCTTTAACTGAAAACAAAAATGTATTGTTTGCTGTCTTTTCGTGCTGGAATTTTGGTTTTAGTATGACTGTGATTGCAAGTAAGAGCTTTTGTGAAATTACTAACATTTTCCTACCCTGACGGGAGAATATCCTAGTTATAAATGTAATGATCATTCTAGAGATATTGGCCCTAATTTCAACTTTAGCTGAGTAGCCTCCGTATCCCAGGACCTCAGTACCCTCCAGCGGCGACTGGCTAACTAACACCCCTTTTCGGTAGTGTAGTGGTTATCACATCCGCGTCTGGCACGCGGGAGACTCGGGTTCGATTCCCGACCGAAGAGCTATCTCTTCAGTTTTAAATGTATTGTTACAAGTGTAGAACTACAAATTGTGGTACGGGAGACAGTAATTCAATTAATTATAATACTAATAGATTATACAGCATAATTCGGTTTAGGAATTAAGATCGAGGGTTTCTCTGCCGTACTCTTTCCCTTCGTGAATTCCAGGCTGAGTCCGGCACGCTTTTCTTTAATAAATTAGGCGTATTAGGAATCTGTGGTTTAATTTACATGACGCACCTTTCCCTCAAATTTCCCTAAATGTGTTCCGTTGAAGCGCATAATGAGTGAGTAAAATTGTGCAAGATATAATAGTAACACAACGTAGGTATTGGTCCTCTTTAATCCATTTCTTTTTAATTTAATTTGACGATCATTGGCAAAGTAAAGGCAAACCACAATTTTACTTATCTGATTCAACTATGTTGAATCGACCCGGGTACGTTATACTACAATTGATTATTTCGATTAATCGATTATTGAGTTATTTGCTAAAATATTAAGAGTTTAATAGATTATTCAATTTCTTGCCCACCCGTACCGATGACTTTACAACAGATATAGCTTTTAAAATTCCAATTTAATAATGCGTTGCGTTAAGGGTAATTTAAACTTGAATTTAAATGACATTTGAAAATATTTTCAGTACAACATATGAAGCAAAAAAAAAACAGAGAAACGTAAATGCTCAAACAGGACAGCAGCAGGGAAAACTGCGCACGTTACAAATTTAGCCAATAAGGGATCCTCATTTCGACGCGTCATTTTCTGATAATCTGGCTACAGTTGTTGCACAATTAGGTATAACACCAACACATAACCTCAACGGAGTGTTAGCACGTTAGCAGTATAGTACATCAGTCTTTATCTTTTTATTATGTATTTGGGCAAAACTACATGATAAGAAGGATTACTCTCCGCGGCGGCATGTCAACGGTGTGTCTCCTTCCCCGCGCGAATACTAACAGAATATCGGCAGGCCATGATACAAATAAAACAATAATGTTGGCAGGCGACCTTTGACGCGGCGGCCATAGACCAGCTCATCCTTTTGTCAGATTAATTTTCAAGACTAAATTCTATAGTCGAGTCAATATTCGATATAAGATAATATCGCTATTTTTTAGTTGTATTGTATTACAAAATAGGAATGAAATATACAGTAAAATTGTGCGAAACCTTTAACCAATTCTAAAATCACCCAAAACGCCAAAATTTAATTAAATATTAAAAGATGGGGCAAATTCGAGCAACATTTTCTTCTTGATGTCTTTTGTCAGAATATTAGTATTCGGAAATATGGTCAAATCGTTAACACAAAATCAAAATCTTTTAAATATTAGTTATTACATGCCTTGAGTATTGTTATCAATATTAACTAATTAAAAACGTTAACTGATTTTTGAAACATCCAGCTGAATACAAACTTTATCAAAATATTTATTTGGTGATAATAATAAAAAAAATCATAACGTAAGTTTGACAGGGCGCTGCAAACAATTCAGAAGATATCAGTTGTGTTTTTCCAATGCCAACTAGAGTATTAGAGTGCTATAAATAATTTCGTTATAAATTTGATTAAATATACCGCAAACGAAAATATCGTTTATGGCCAGCTTTTATTTAAATTCAACCTGTGTGCGGTGGAGTTTGCTGAACGTTACCAGGCAACGAAGAAAATCAACGACGATTCCTTTGTAGCGCTTTCTGTCCATTAAGTGGGCCTTCTTGTCGTAGTTAATATTCGCTGATAGTGCGTTAGTTTTGAAGGGTGCTTCTTCAATAAAATTAGGTAGGACATATTTTTATTTAATAAGAAGCACACTTAAAAACTACCCCACTATTATCTAACCATATTTTGCTTATTTTTGCATTTCAAATGCCCAAATATATTCAAATAACTAATTTTAGCAGTTTATTGGCAGTATAAACTTTAACATGTCAAGTATAAAAGAAAAGTATTTATTACTTTTAGCACTGTCCAATGTTCTTGCAAAAATTGATTTTTAATTATATACTTTTTACGGGTACGCCCCTAATTAGATCTGTCACCTGTTTGTTAACAATTAGAGAATTTATAATTATTTTGCTTTATTAAATGTAAAAACCAAAAAAATAAGGGGGTAAAGTAGGTACCTACTACCGATGAAATGTTATCCCAAGTTCTGATTTTGTTGGAGTTTTAGAAGGGCCACAAGCTGCACAACTAACCATGTTTACTTTGCTTCTTTAATCCAAAATACACACCTTTACCACTAAATATCTAATTAAACACTATATGAACTAACGCAATATCTCCAATAATATTACTAAAGAAATAAACAATGTTCCAAATGAAAGTAAATCGCAAGAAATAGCTTTAAACACAAGAAATATCATCAAAACGTAGGAAGCATCCAAACATAACGTCAGAATGAGTGAATGAGCATATATACTATACTGTCATGCCTTATTTAAAATGAATCCAGCCCCAAATTTGCAAACATTCGTTTTCATTTTATTTACTCAGTCGTTTAAGTACTAAAAAAGCATTACTCACAAGAAAAATTCCAAAAAAAAAATTGTAAATGACATCAATTTACAGACAATTTTACAAAATATCTTAAGGCCCACTAATTTATTAGATATTTTAGTGTTATTTTAAAGGCAAGCTATATGATTCAATGGATAACATTTTTAACATTATGTTTGATCCTTTTCCATTTCAAATATGGAAATTAAACTTTTGTATGTAAATTTCAGGTGCCTAAACTTATATGTTTACATTAACATTTAGATACAAAAATTATAAAAAAAAAACAGAAAGTTCCGTTTCTTTTCCGGATAAGTGCTGCTTTTTTACATACCTCGTAACCATCATGTAATTTAGAACAATTGTCAATTGGTGATGTTTTTTATTTAAAACTTCACCTTACCTATTAACCTAGAAAACACGTATAATTTTCCAAAAAATTAAGGGGAAAACATAGAGCATATTATAGCTAAAACAAAATTGTTCACACACCACTTTTTCTTGGTATTTTCCCAAGATTTTTTTATATAGGTATTTAGCTAATAAAAACACATCTGAAATTTATCCTAAGGAATTTAATTTTTATATTTCGAATATACCTAAAGTATCTAGCAAAGTTAAAACATTTAAAAGATCCGCAAAAAAACGCACGTATTTTTAAATACATGTTGGCAATATTTATAAATTATAACTTTTTTTGAGGTCACTGTACCAATAAGCATAGAAAAATATATCCAATAAGTAATAAACAACAAAGCTATATAAATACAAAGTATAAGCAGAGTATAGTTGGTTTGTTATACTCTGGTACACGATACACATATAACGGTATGCTCTTGCGCAGGCAGAACCTTCCACACAGAAACGTGTGACGTCACCCGGGAACGACGCTTACGATTCTGTTATGTAAGCGTGTATAGAACATATGTTTTAAAATGCAATATTCGCAGTTTTGGGGGATTTTAAAGGACATTTTCGATAATAGGTACGTTCCTAATTATACGTGTACGTGTGTTAACTAAAGAATAAAAGCATTTTCATTCTATATTTATATTACTAATTATAATTGATATATTATACATAGTTTTACTCTAGAAATTAGTTTAAATGTATAAAAGGGTATTTAAGTATTATTGTAACATTTTAGAACTAAGAAAAAAAGTCGGGATGAGATTGGTTGATGTAATGTTTATACTTGATGCGTAGAATCGAGGGGCACGCGGTCATGATAGTATTGTTTTATAATTCATTCCTTCATAAATTAATTTTTTCTTAATTTAAAAAAATTACGTAAATTCAAATATTCTGTACGCCATAGAAGTAGATTAGCTGAGAGAAGTTCTTTTTGATTCTAATATCTTGGCCCATAACATATCCAAAAATAATAAATAAAAATCCCATGCAAATAAAAAGTCATTAAGCATTAAAAAATTATTCAATTTAATTTAGCCCACAAGATATAGTTTTACCAAACTTAAAGTACAATTTTAATTTTCTTTGTATTGACCTCATTATTTAATATTCAATATTCTGAACCCTCTCAAATATTTTTTGCCCATTTTTACATATTTATTTCATTTCCACTGAAGTAGACTCGGTTTGCAAAGTACTTTTTGATCCCAATACCTTAAGCCATAACATACCCAAAAATCTTTGAAAATAAAAAAGTTATTTTTTACATAATAATTTTTTTTATCATTCCATTATAAATATTTCAGTGCTTTGTTTCTTTTTTCAATAAACTAGCAAAACCAATGAGTTTTTTTTATTTTACATTTTCAAGAAATTTCAAGATTTTGTTGGTTTCTTTCCAAGAAATCTTGGACTTGAGAACTAATTTCTTATCTTGTCTTGAAAAATTAAGATTATTTCTTGTCATGATCTTGTCTTGAAACCAAGACAAGATCAAGACAAAATCAAGAAGTTGTCAAGGAAATGACGACCCCTACATATCGTACCGGATTTGGTTAAATAGTAGTGTTTTTAAATATACCATTTTTTAAATATAATACTAATTAACAAAAAGGGAAGGCCTAAATGAAAAAAAAATATATTCTTCATAAAAGTTTCGCTTATGTCTTGACAAGGTAATAATAGGCCCAAATGAAAAAAAGAATCTTAAAAAAAAATTAAAAGCAACGGGGTTCGAACACAGGCCGCGCCGCTCCGCCGCCGCCGATAGAGCCACCGAATCGAGACCTGACCACCTAGACCACTCGGCCACGAGAGCTGTTGGAACAGAACGATTGCATGGTGAAGACATGGCGCGATTAGGTGCGCAAATCAATCAGCTTTTGTAGCGCTACAGAACTTAACGATTTTAGCACCCTGGTACCTTCGTATGTGATCATGTGTAAATATTCCTCCCGGCGCGCGTTAAGGAGTTTCACTTCAATCACACTTCAATAATACATGTTGCTTTATTTTTTTTACTTATTTAAATTTTGGCAAATATTTTTTAACCACAAGTGTCTGGCTGGAGCATGAACCGTGACTTGATAGTGGTATATCTAAAACGAATGTTTAAAGAACGGAACTAAGGCACAACAGCACCCGAATGTCAAATTAGCGGCAGCTAAAATCACGGTACGGTACGTGAAAATAGGATCCATCTCTAGCCATAGGATGTCCATTTAGAGTGTGCGCCACTGCCATAAAAATCATGTAAATCGTGGAAATATGTAATAAAAATAATAAATAATAAAGTAAAGCTTTAATAATTAAAGACATTCACCATCTTTTACGTTAATTCCATCTTCTCTTCGACAAGCTCGAATCCACTGATTTGCTAACTCATGTTTAGGAAAACGAAAATATTTAATATTACTCCCTTTGGTGGTCCTATTATTGTTCTTACAAGTAGCCACAGCACAGTTCGGCATAATTATACTATAATTTTTTAATTTAAATAATCCTATAACATTACATAAACACAAAACAAATCTAAAAATTCACTTAATTAAATAAACTATGACAGCGTCAAATTTTCCCGGGTGACGTAGATGCGCGGGTGAGTCAAAAACGAGTCTAGAAATCAGCATACCGTTATATGTGTATCGTGTGCTCTGGTATAAGTATTCATTATTTGTTGTGCAATCGTTGTAGGAGACGCCACTGGTAATCTGAGTCGCCATATGCAAGAACCAGAGATAAAATAAAAAATATTTATTTATCTCTGGCAAGAACCAATCCGGTCTGATGACAATCAGTCGTATGAATAAAGTGTAGCAAATGCTTTTACTCTACCACCGTCTCTTTTTGCTGCATTAAAGCTAAATCTGTTTATCACAAAAACCTTAAGCTAAATCATTTGCTTCTCTTTTATTCATATGAGTAGGGATGCACGATATTTTCCGATACATCGAAAATATCGATATATCAACACTTAAATATCGATATTTTGGCATCGATGGATTTTAAGTCGATATTATCGTACATCGATATATGTGACAACGATATACGATATATCGATGGATACATCACAACGAGATAGTTACGCGCAATGGCGCAATTACTCAGTTTACGCTTCGTCTTTTTTCCATCTATGACTATAACGTAACACGAACGAGAGATCGAAAACTTTGTGCTCTCATCAATTTCCAGGAATACAGTCATAGATAAATATATATAAGGGCGAAAATACAGTGGCTTTAAGGCACAATACCCAAGAACCACGTCCACTACCAGTATCGCCATCTATTGGATCCCAAAAAAAACAACGTTTTTGGCATTGTTTTTCTCTAGTTTTTTTACAAACTTGTTCTGTTATTAATTTTTTTTTACACGTTAAATTATGTTTTACAGTGCATTTCATTAAAAGTAGCTATTAGCTATATTGACGAATTTATTAGTTTATTAATTAAAACAAACATTCTAAGAACGCCGTTATAAAACAAACAGCTTTCAGATCTATCTGCCATCTCTTGATAAAAGGTTTTCGCGAATAGCTCTCACCATTCACAACTTAAAAATACCATGCCAGCTTAGTTGAGGTAAAACATCAAATATGTCGCAACTGTATTCGCAGATTCTTTTATCGGGTGGTTCCTCTGCCTCATCCTCCGAATATTTATATTTTACTTTTATATACCTACTTGTTAACGTTTAATTAGTCTGTACCTTTTATGTTATCCTGTTCTTTGTTCTTATTGTTCCTAAAAATTTGGCGTGTGTTTTAGTAATTTCGGTATTTAGTGATTGATTATGGCTCCAGGCGCTTTGGGGAAGTATTTCACAAAACAATGGCAAAATGCAATTTCTGTGGCAAGAAAATTCAAACATCGGGCAGTACGAGTAATTTGTCACGTCAAGTTGGCTTAAATATTTATTATTTACAAGATATATGTATATGATAGATGATAATTATGATATTATGTAGAATGTAGAAAGCTTAAATATATATAATATTTTTTACGATACATCGATGTAATTTGTTCGATATTTTCGATGTATCGATGGTTAAGAAGCGATATTTTTTACATATCGATGTTTAAGTATTCGATACATCGATATTCGATATATCGATGTTTTTGAAATTTTGTGCATCCCTACATATGAGCCAATATGTATTTTGCTCCTTCCTTCCTATTCTTTATTCATTGAATGGTCCATTTTCACTGAACCCACAAAAATTACAAATTAGATAATTGAATAATAACAAACTTCTTCTTTCTTCGAACATAAATTTCAAAGTGAAACGTAAGTGAATCAAGTCGGGCGTATAGAGCCAGGCGAATAAAAGTGGAGGCGCCATCTATGAGAGTACATTATAAGCTGATAACTCTGGGCGATTTATCTATATATATGCATCCTGCGCGTTATAAGATCCTTTATACAAATAGAGCACTATATAAAAATCGGCCTCTCCTATTGGTCGATTCGCATAGCCCTCCGCTCGCAACGGGGGCCACAAAATATCCCCCTATTTTGTGACGGGGCTCAAGAAAAGGAAACTAACCAGGTGCTAACCCAAACTAACCCAAGACATACCCAAAATCGAGAAAAAACTGTTTAGAAAAATGATCTTAATTTTTTTTTTAAAAGCAACGGGGTTTGAACTCAGGTGAGACCCAACGATCTAAACCTCTACACCAAGAGAGCTCTTGACATAAATTGATTGCATCACGAAGATATACTGTAATACGAGATGGATCGACCAATAGTGACGACAAAAAAAAAAGGTTACCGATAAGAGACGAAAATATTCAAACCATCCATAACCAACCCGAATTAAACAATATTCGACCTACGATGCTTCACAAAACGCTGGAAAAGTGTGGTAAATAATAGGGCGGATAGGGCCCGAAAAGTGTTGCGTTTTATGCGAGAGGGTGGAAAAGGCGGAAAAACCGGGACAATTCACTTGAAAAGCTAGACTTGGAATTAATAAAAAAAAGGCGGGACCGATTAACAATAAGTCTTTGATTGTAACTAACAAACGATGAATTTTGGCGTGAGTATTTACCAGGTAGTCCGTTGTATTTAGTTGGGTTAATACATTTTATCGATTCTAGGATGGTAACTATGACGTATCAATGACGTTACAACATAATACACATGCATTAAACATGTAACAATCCTGGATAGATGGTTACTTGGTATCGTATCTTTAGAGCATCTTCTTTTAATAGACAGAACTAAAGTGAGAAAGGAAAGTATTACCGCACTGGCGACTGATAAACGAACGGAGGATTAACATTAACATGTAATGAAATGGCGGGAACGGGGTATCTTCCAAACACATAATCATAACCTAATTTTATTTTGGGGCACAGAAACAGGCAATTTCTATGGAAACAGGTAATACGTTAATAAAATAGATGATCACAAAACACAAAATAAGTACTTCTATTATCTGAATCGGGAACATATAGGTTAAGTTGTTTGTTATTTTAATTGACAAGGGAAGGGAGTGGAAGGGTAAAACCGGCAGTTACGGGTTGGCTCTATATAGTCTAAGGGTTGGCTTCACGATTTGACAAGCGTCGTCAAAGGCGTCACGCATTATCAAGCAGTGGCGTTTCATGAATATTTTATTATAATCCCAGCAAGCATATGCCTTATTAGGTACATTCTCCTCACTAAATTATATCTGTTATTTTATACTCCATAATACTTCTATTACTGGCTTAAATATAACAAATATATTTCCTTAAAATATCAAAACAATGTACACCACTGCGCGACAGGCCATTTTCAAGGGTAATTATGTGATTCTTATCAGCAATTATGACTGAAAATGTTGACAAAGCTAATATAACATTACAAAGAAAGGCAGCCTGAACTATAGTCGTAATCATATTTCGAAATAATCTATATCTCAGCTCTCACAAAGAAAATAAATAATAAATAATATTAGCGTCAGCAAGAACTAGGTGTAGAATATATTTACCTGTGAAAGGTAATTCCAGGCTCCTTTCGGTAATTGCGACTTTTACAGCCATAAGAACATCAAAACACTATATTGTTATGGACAAATTGAAGTATCTTGAGAGTTTTTCACAACAAAAATCACCAAAACACACGGAGGCGCCGCGCGTCGCTTTAAATGTCCGGCTCCTATTAATGGCGTCCGTTCGATTTTTGATCACACGTACTGCGCGCAGCCGTAAAGCGAGATTATCTGTCCACTCCCTTCCCTTGTCAAAGGATATTTTCATATATTTCCCTTGCTACACTTCATTTAGGTAACTATGACGTCATGATATTTACTGCTGGTAGTATGTTGTTATCAGGTCGCTATAATTCGTCTAAAGAATATAGCAATAATGTGATACTAGAGCAGTGTCGCCAGGTCTGTGAAATTTCACCAGATTTGGTGAATAAAAGTTAAGCTGGTGAACACTTTTACAAAATTCCACAAATCTGGTGATTTTTGAAGGGACTTTTTATTATTATGCAAATGCTAACGAGCCTAATGAAAATACACTTAAATATAAAAATAAAAATTAGAAATATCAGTATCACTGGTACATTTCTAGTACAAATAGACAGTGTACAGTGGGTAAAGTGCATAGAAATAGGACTCCTAAAAGGCTAATATATAAGAGTATATAAGCAGATCTACTCACGACGGAAGAGAGACAAAATATCCATGTGTAAGACAGAAACGCTGAGTTTCGTAGCTTTTGCGCGTGCCTGTCTGTATAAGGGCATGTTGAGTATTAAGTTGAAGGAATTTTTCTCAAATAACATCGAACACGAATTATAGTACTATCAAACACACGGCAATAATAAAAAACACAAGAACTCTTTACAAAACTGAACATCGAAAGTCGAAAAGCAAAGAAAACAAGAATTCATGATGGCGTCCGATCGGGTCTACGCATATACTTAAAAAGAATTTATATATATATATATGGGTCTACGTCCTTGCAATCTCGCAACGTCGCCAAGTATAAGATATGTAAAGTACTAGGATTTAACGTAACACAAAAATTATTAACATAATCAAAAATCTTAGCAACATATACTTCGAAAATATTAGAGTAAATTTATAATATGAAACAGATTTTAAAAAATTCCGTTTCGGGGTTTACTTCCCACGTTTTTCAGTAGTCATCTAATTAAAATACACATAAAACGGTAAATTTCTCCTAGTTTGGCAACAGTGTTATATAAACTGCATGTAAGCATGATACAAATAACATGTAAGCAAGTAAATATAAGGTCTTATTTACATGCCCGCGCAAGCGTATTATCACCCAACCCCTATTGTTTCCTCCGTTTCTCCGTGAGGGACTTCTCACTCTATCAGCCTTCTAGGAGTCCTATTTCTATGGTAAAGTGGGTTTAAAAATCACTGTACGTCCGTGTTAGGGTTGCGGATCTTTCAGAAAAGTATGAATTCCTGGGATCGATCCAAATCGAAAGCAACAAGATCGATTCGCGATTAAATCGGATATAGTAATATCGATCTTTAAAAAATCGATCTTTAGTTATCTTAATTCTTAATTTGTTATAACAATTCCTGTTATATTAAATACTAATAGCATAATATTAAGCACAGCATACATATTGTAGCTTGCGGCACTCACGTTATACGCACGCGGCACGATAATCGATACAGTATTACAACCAGCTTAGCATTTGAGAATTATCCCCAACGCGCGGCGGGGGATTCCCGGAATAATATGGTTATGAATTTGCAATTACGATGTTGCCGATTGCCTAGTCTGTATCGCATATTATTTGCATTCAATAATTTATTAATTTTGACGAGGCTGAAACCCGAAAATATCAGTCATACTCATAAACATAAAATTGTAAGTATCGATACTAAAATCGCTTCTGAAAAGATCGATCTTCGATTAAATCGACCCGAAGAGAATCGATTTAAAAGATCGGTTTTTAACTTAAATAAATCGATCTTCCAAAAGATCGATTCTAGATCGGCAACCCTAGTCCGATGGACGTTTTGTATTTTTTTAGCAAGAAGCTAATAAAATAAAGCAACAGTAGTATTATAATGGTAGGATACGTCATTGTCTTTTAATGGGTATGTTAACCGGTCCCTTAGCTAACAAAATTTAATAATTTCACAATATTAACAAGCAAAATAATTGAAAGTATTATAGTCGGATTTGAAAATCCCGCTTGTATAAGCGGCAAGGTGCTTGTTTCGACTCTTTTTGAGCGTAGTACAGAAAGAGGCAGAAACTCATCCTGAGCTGCTGACAATGTAGGTTAGGTTAGGGGTCGAAATGATTGTGACAGATTACATCATTACAGATGATTACATTGATTAATAGACTCTAATGGTTTACACCTTAGACAAGGAAAGAAGAGGTCAGATAACATGGGAAAAAGCCTGTTACCAGCTACCACATAAATTACTGGGCAACTTCAATAAATGAATTGAAATTATAAGTAATAAATAATAATTAATAAGTTAAAGTAATTTTCAGTCGTAAAATAATATTGCCATTTTATAGGTAGAGTATGAAAAATATATTACCTACGCCTCTGTTGCATGACTCTCCTTGAAGAAGATTTATGGCTTTATTGATTATTTGATGGCTGAAAATATCCAAGATCGGGTATCAAGTTACTCTCGATAATTAAATAAACATCTCTACCATGATATACTCAGAGGTAACACAATGTGTACATTATGCATTATTATTAAAACAAGATATATGCAAATAAACTACAAGGTCAGCAGACAATAATTACCTGTGAAATGAAATTCCAGGCCCCTTCTTCTCACTTCGACTCTTGCAACCATATGCCGAACAATTTACCTTTATGAATCTTAGTTTTTATCTCTCTTTGTTCAAAAACTCACAAAATAACTGCAAAATAGCGCCGCCATAACAATAGATGTGTTTGCCACATAAATAATGGCCGCCATTCTGAAATTTCAGTACATTGGCTTAATGTCATGCGCGGTATCCTTACTCTTACCTAATCTAAGGGAACAACCAAGAAGTTATATTTGCTGCAGCAGGGCAGTTGAGAACCCTGCTCTGACATCATCGAGCGAGATCACTCATAAGCATTCTTGAATTTGAAAAAGACGTTCCCGTCGAAACACGTGTCATGTTTAAATAAAGTTAGTGGAAATCTTTAAGTGGTTTACTTATTTAAGTGGTTCTTAGTTATGGATCTCCATCAAGTAAAGGCTAATTCGATTAAATTCTTTAATTTTCAGCTTCGTTAGGATCAATAAATAATATCGGTTTACACCCTGGACTGGAAAAACGGTCCAAAGAATCCACGGCATCAGGCTAGTTGGTATCTGGAAATTTATTTCTCCAACTTTCAAATCTCCTAGATTTCGAAAGTCACTGATAAAATAAACCCTGAAGATTCATTCATTTATCATTTCTAGGTTTTGGTTATGAATCATCTGCCACAGCAAATCATACATGACAGTGTCCAACAGGCAATTTGTATATTTCATTTTTTTGTTTGTTTGTTTCTATCTTATTTATTTACAGGTGAATATAATTTCCTTAGCAACAAGTCGTCTATAGGTACCATATATATATGGGGCAAAACAAGACACCAGAGCCTGATATCATCTTCAATCGGAGAAAGCGCTGCTGCTGCTAGCCATATTAAATATATGCTGCTAGCACCGCTCCTCTCGGTTAGGAAGAAAAAGTGTGGTTATGGGCACGTAGGGACGACGAGAGGCTAAATAACAAGTTGCGATCCGTCAGCCTGAGTAGCATTTAAAGATCCTTTACACAAATAGTGCACTATGTAAAAATCGACCTCTCCTATTGGTCGAGCCATCTCGTATTACGAGATGTCTGCGTGATGCAATCGATTTCTATCAAGAGCTCTTGTGGTGTAGAGGTTTTGATCGTTGGGTCTCACCTGGAAAACGCGGGTTCGAACCCCGTTGCTTTTTTTTATTTTTTTTTTTAAAGATTATGTTTCTGAACAGCTTTTTTTCTTGATTTTGGGTATGTCTTGGGTTAGCCCCTGGTTAGTTTCCTTTTCCTGAGCCCCCGTAGCGAGCGGAGGGCCAGGCGGATCGACCAATGGGAAAGGCCGATTTTTATATAGTGCACTATTTGTGTAAAGGATCTTATAATGCGCCTGAGTATTATTATGGCTTTGGTATATTGCCGCTCGACCAATTAAATCATGGAACGTAACTTGCATTTTAGCCGCTCGTTAGAGACGGAGCCGAGCGTCCGCACTTGCGTCTAGGGAGACCGTTCCACATTCCATCATTCGAACACTCCAACCCGGTGTCCAATCCGGTGTTGTGATTGAATAAGTTAATGCTGCTCCCCGATTGGATTTAAGTACAAATACTACCCATAAATAACTGTTTGTGTGAATCGTTGTTGGAAACTACATTTTCTGAATTATTGTTTTCCTAATTTTAGGTATGCCTTGGGTTAGTTTTGGTCAGTTCCTGTTCGTTGGGCCTCCCGTAGCGAGCGAAGCGAGCGGAAGGCTATGCGTAAAGTGAAATATTATTTTAATGATATAAATACTTTGGGTTATGAGCCGTATTACAGCAGCTTGCATATGTTTCCACGATTATATTCCATCTATAACCCACCATTCAAAACATATTACAACAATAATAACGTTGGAACTACGGGATCGAAACTTGAACGTCCGGAGACGCTAGTACAAGATATGATATTGCGCATGTAGAGGCGGAGCCACTTGCGTCACTTGATATATTTTCTGCAGTGTTGCCCAATTTGTAGCGTAGCGGATGTTTTTGCGTACAGCGGCGGGCGGTAGCGCAAAATAGCCCAAAATGTGGCGGAATTTATTATCACAATCACAAAACTATTTTATTTGCTTATTTTACTCTTTTGACATTTTTAATAATCTTAGAGTGACTAGAATCTGACATTGTTTCTTATAAAGACAATGAATTTGATTTATCATACGCATGTAAAGATCCTTTACACAAATAGTGCACTATGTAAAAATCGACCTCTTCTATTGGTCGATCCATCTCGTATTACGATATGTCTGCGTGATGCAATCAATTTCTATCAAGAGCTCTCGTGGTGTAGAGGTTTAGATCGTTGGGTCTTACTTGGAAAACGCGGGTTCGAACCCCGTTGCTTTTTTTTTATTTATTTTTAAAGATTATGTTTCTAAACAGCTTTTTTTCTTGATTTTGGGTATGTCTTGGGTTAGATTAGGTTAGCACCTGGTTAGTTTCTTTTTCTTGAGCCCCCGTAGCGAGCGGAGGGCCATGCGGATCGACCAATGGGAGAGGCGGATTTTTATATAGTGCACTATTTGTGTAAAGGATCTTATAATGCTTATCATACAGTGGCTTTATAAGCCACTGTAATTTATTAGTGCCGCTTGGGCCACCTAGGAATAGAGAAGGGAACCGACCAATTATGATTTTGCTTGCCTCACTAGATGGCGCACACATACGGCTTTAAATACAGTGGCTTAGCCACTGTCAGTGTTACCAGATCTACTATTTTTTATAGTAGATCTATTATTTTTGACCTTTGGCTACTATTCTACTTTCTTAAAGGTAAATTCTACTATTATTTAGAGAAAAACAGAATACTTGAATAAATATCCTAAAACTACAAGAAAAAATTAAAAAATGAAACAGAAATCTTAAAATTCTAACATAACATCTTAATTATTTTTGTGAAGTGGAATTACGTTGCTATTTTTAAGCAGTTTTAAAAGATGGCACCACCACCACTAGTTCTATATATACATATAAGGGATTCACCGGCTCGTTCTTTGAATCGTTTAAATGTCATTAGCATTTTACTTACGACTTGTCACTTGTGTGTCTCTGTTGGTAGAGATGGGAAATACCGTTCCTCTACGATACCGTTCCAAATGATACCGCGACAGAAAAATACCGCGACGAAATACCGCGACAAAATACCCTACACTTGTGAATTTTATAACTGGCACCGTGAGCCTCCGTACCCTCAGTTACTATGCTAGGCGCCTTCGCGCCGCTGGCCGCTGGTGTTTTCGGGAACGGCTATTAAAGTGTTTGGTATCTTGAGGGTTTGGAACTAGAACGAAAAAAGTAAATGTAAATAACGGATTGTGGAAACATGACTGGTGATGCTTTATTCAATTGATGAGTATTAATTTCATTTGTTTTGTGTTTTTGGTCTTGGTTGTTTTTATTGTTACAAAGCCGTGCTAATAAATATTAGAATATTATTATTATCGTTCCTGGCGGTCAAAGATATAGGATTTAGAAATTCAAATTTCTCAATGAAAATTGATTTTTACTAGGTACTGACTTGACTGCTAAATTGTGTAAACTTTTTGCAAGTAAGTAGCGTGACTAGCTGTAAAAATAAATTTTCGTTCTTCGAGAATTTATTTTAAATAATAATTTTACAAATGAGTGACAAATAAAATATTTTTTATTACGCATAGATCATAATCAAGGATTATCGCACGCTGCTGCGTGCTTAAAATGATATTTATGATGCGCCTACTTTTTTAAAGGTTTTTTAAATCCGTACTTATTATTTTTGATAAAAGGTTAAGTTCCTCTAAAGTTAAACAGATATTATTTTAAAACACTAACCAGGAATATTAATCGGTTTGTATTCTGTGTTTTTGTTATGCGAATTTTATTTTATTACCAAAGAAATAATATGGTTCCTAAAATATAAATAGTTTCTTTTATATGAAACATAAAGATTCTATAATAGTTATTTTTGTTACAAGTACCTAAAATGGAGTTTTTCAGGACGAATCATTGCTGTTTCCGGACGAGGCATTAGCCGAGTCCGGAATAGCAGATGAGTCCTGAAAAACTTCATTTAGGTACGTGTGACAAACACTATTTTTTGTCATACGCTCCCAAAATTTAACTTTTATTTATACGCTTTTTGCAATTCTTGAGAACGCCTAAATTTGCAAATTTACCTTAATTTTTGAACTCATAATGTACGACAAAGTTAGCTTAGAATTTGATATCGTAGCAACTATTTGACAATTTTGTCATGTCATTCGAAATTTTTGACATTTAGTCATATTCAGGAATTTTGGAATAGTCCGTAAAAGTTGCCATGACGACTTTTAGGGACTAGGCCTAAAAAGAAGCATTTTACGGACTCAAATGTGTCCGTAAAATAGCTATTTTTGGGAGCGTATGACAAAAATAATATTTATTATTGGTAAGAGAACGTGTTGTTTTGTTTACGTTTTATAGAATTTTTTTGTAAGATTATTTTGGTTTTCTTTTCATACAATAATTTTATTTATAATAAAATGTGTTCTGTGTGTTTCATATCATATGTTAATTTATTTACCTACACCTATTATTACTAGGAAAAATTTGAATTCCATACAATAAAACGTGATTTGATATCAGTGAAAATCGGTATTAATTAAAAAATAATCCATTCATATTAATTTTTACCGCGACAGAAATAATACAGCGGCCAAGTATCTTATAAAAATCGCGCGATGCTTCACTATACTGAAAGGCGACGCGGACGAAATGTAACCGTCACCCACGGTCACTTTCGTGACCGTAATCGTGTACATGGAACAGCGACAACGGCGCTCGTGGCTCCTGCTTCACATACCCTCTTGCGATATTAAGGCAGTTACAATGTAACCGGTTCTTTCGGCGTGGAGCGCGATGCCGCGACGGTATTAAAAAATACCGCGACAAAGTAACAGTTCCACAGATACCGTCACACCACTATCTGTTGGCGTGTTTACTCAAACCCGACTGAATAACAGGTGTTATTAATTTACTGTTAGTGGTTAGTGATGGCATTAGTTCTGCTTTACTTCAGTTTGACCATGAATAGGCATGCTTTTTTTTAAAGCTAGACAGTGAATTTGTAATCTACAATTTTTTTAATCAATCTACTATATTTTTTTTACATCAATCTACTACCTAACTGTAAAACTGATCTGGCAACACTGGCCACTGTAGCTTTAAAAAAACAGGTTTTTTCTTGATTTTGGGCATATTTTTTACGGATATGATTTTGGGTATGTCTTGGGTTAGCAGCTGGTTAGTTTGCTTTTCTTGAGCCCCCATAGCGAGCGGAGGGGCATGCGAAAAGTGAAATATTACTTATTGTAATATGTGTCTGTACCTTGGATGCACTTTTTACGAAATATTTTGGTTTATCTAACTAAAAACCAGGATAAATTTAACAAAGGCCGTATTTTAGTGGATATACAACAGCTTGCATGTGTTTCCGCGAACACATTCACAAAGAATCCCCCTTCTTTCAACGAATAACTAACCTAACTTAACTCTGATATCGAAAATTTGGTCTGTGATCCTGAATTTTTTTTTACGTATATGCTGAACACAGACGAGATGCAACAGCTAAATCTCTCCCCTCCCTTAATTTTGTAGACCGTAGCGGCGCGTAGCGGAATTTTACGATATTTGTGGCGGATTTAGTGAACCACGTCCTGGCAACACTGTATTTTTGTTGATTATTATTAATTTTGTGAAATGTCAAACTTGGCGCGCACTTCTGCTTCTGCGCATGTCTAAGCATATGGTGTCTAAAGTCAGCGTAAAATATTCCTGCTGAGAGAAATTAGCAGCAGCTGAGTTTAAGCAGTTTGTCATCAGAGTCAGAGCTGCTGAACACAATAAACGCTGCCTCAACTACTCAACTGTTGTCGTGTGGTGAACGCACCCAATGTAAAAGCTGCTTAGGAAACGGCAGTGTTGCCAATTTCACTATCGGATAGATTCCCAAAATAGGCATTCCATTTTCCATTTCTTAAAATTTTAACTTAAAATTATTTATACGTTTCATTTTATTACTACGAATAACATCGTACTGAGTACAGGACATCTGGAGAACGTAATTGTAAATCAAGAAAAAATATAAATTAGGTAATACTAATACCTATTGCCTAAGTATAAAAATAATAATTGCTCTTACACTCTTACCAGAGACATTATATACTCTTTGCTCTTACTTTGCTATAGCTTATTTAGACAATAAATAGGTGTAGCTAATAACATTTATACTAAACAGCTTAGACGTAATGGTGCCAAGTAGATAAGGTCTTATCACGAAAACAACAGTGATTATTTGCTTTGTCATTAATCTTTTGGCAATATTTTCATACCGGTATAATATTTATTTTGTGACGTAAATCAAACAATAACAATAGGTAAAAAGTACTTAGGTACTGCGTTTTATAAATATTACGAAATGGTTCGTATATACACGATAAAAATCTAGGTAACGATTTTTATCGTGTATTTATACACATTTATATGATTTTGAAATACTTATTTTCTAAGATTCGGATACATTTTGGGTGTTAAACTGTTGAGGCTTCCTTTTTCAAAATTTCCATCCGGCGGAAAGCTTTTTAAATTTCAACCAATCGCAGCAGAGGAACATACTATAGAAAAATAATATGGGGGGGAAACGTCGTACCAATGCCTCTTTTGTTTTGATTAGGAAATGAATCAATACAGTTTTAATTGATTTTGTACCACAAGTATGCTTGTCATAAGGTTTGAATTAGCTTGCGCACGAAACAATCAGCTGTTTGCAGTGACAGAGAGAGCTTCGATAATCAAAATGGCGATATAAAAAGGATATTTCCTCGAGCTTACCACAGCGGTGTGGTTAGTTAAGTTCATGACGTCATGGTTTACTTTGTGGTTCGGGTGGTGACGTAGTAGTAACTATTTCAATCCAAGGAAATTCCGCAGCTCGCTCTCTTTATTTCTCCCTCTCTTCGTCTCTCACGACACAGGAGTTTCATAATCTGTTTTACATTTTTGTCTTACATTTTCTATGTTAATCATATTATTATGCTTTAATATGAGTAAGACAATTATTTGAATGTGTGGCATTGTACAGAATGAAATAAACACCGATATTAATCAAGCATCAAGCGCTAAATTCTCTAGATTATAAGGTATCGAGGGTTGTTTAATTGCATTTCTTGAGGCATCCTCAAATTCGTCTCTTTGTATATTTAGAAATCCATTTATATCATGCAGACTTACAGGAGTTCACACTCCTTTTCGAATAGAGGCATTTAAAATGTTTAACTAAAAATTGATCACAAAAGAAAAACAAAAAGTAATTTCACAAAAAAAGAGGTTATATCAATAATTACTTGATTTTGAACGCATAATTATGTCAAGTGGTGCTTTTATGTCGAATTCTTCGTTATTAATTAGCACGGAGTACGTACCTATTCTATTTTGTTAATAATAAATTTTCTAAAGAAAATAGTTAATACCTACTATTTAGCAGTTTCTCCTTTCAAATTCATAATGTCAAACTAAAACTACTTAACCACTATAAATAGATAGTTAATTGGTTTGGTTTAGTTTGACGTCATGGTTTGACAGATGGTTCGAGGAAATATGAGTGGTTAAGTGTGGTATATTGTGGTAACCTCGGGGAAATATCCTTAAAGTGAACTGAGACAAAGGATTGTGGACACTTTAACGCGTATTTCTTGAGAAAAACTAAGTGATTGAGAGCTCTACTAGTTGGAAAATATATTTTAGTTGCTGAAGAAGAAGATGTTAACACTTGAAGTTGTACCAGAGCGTTCTTTAGGCTGTGAACAATGGGAATTTATTTTAGGTGGGTACCAGTCAGTTGTTTTTATTGTAGTTGTCAAAATGCGTTTTATTTATTTTAATGTCGCACCATAAACAACAAGTTTTTTCTGCGCCAGTTTCAAATTCGGGATATGATGAAATTTCGTGATTATTTTTTTTTTGAAAATAATAACAACTTTGACCTTTGATAAACACGTAGTTCACTGACAGGTGTAGTGTGATGGACCTTTATATTTTTTATGGGGATGTTTTGTCTGGCTTTATTTTTAGCCACAATCATTTTGAAAGAGTAGATACAAACTGGAAGAATTTCAGTCGTTCACCTTTCTTGGTGTACTTAACGGATGTACTAATTAGCATATAATTATTGCTCTTTAAGCAATAGAGATTGAAATGACATTGATAATGAAAATGTTTTGTAAACAATTTTGAAATCCAGGATTAACAAAATGTCCACCTTTGTCAGTTATATTTTATAATTATTATTTACTTAGCTAGATATATAAAGTTAATTGAATCATTAATAAATTAACTTTTACCACCTTTGATGTCAGGTTTTTACATAGTACCTATCTAACAAGTGAATAATCAACATTTAAAATATTGTTTTATAAGCATCAAATATACATGCATTAACAGGGAAATGGTATCAGTTTCTTAATTTAATTTAACCAAGCAGACAAATTCAAAACATGCTTTATTATGTCAAGAATTCAAGGATTGACAGAAGATAAAAACAAAGAAAAACTAATCTAAAAGAAAAGTCAAACCAATTCCAAATCCATACATAATTCTTAAAGCTCTCTTCTGAAGAACAAACACACAGTTGAATAAATACTGAGAACAGCTACCCAAAAATGCAATCCCATAGTAGGGGTGCCAATACATTAAATCAATGTTTATACACTTCAATAGTTGCATCTAGAATAAATACAAACAATTAATTCAATTAGTTTAAAAAATTATTATTATTATTATCATCAGCAGTATAAAGCAGAAGTCCGATAAGTCTACTGCTAGGTATTTTAGTTTTTCCTGATGTTGAACGTCACTCCCTGAGCCAAGCACTCCCGGGCTCACCACAATCAGTCTCCTCTGCAGTAAATATGTTTACGTATATATCATTAACACCGAGATCAACATCATTCACGTGAATTTGGATTTATAGTAAATAAATAAGTAAATAAAATAAAGAACATAAAGAGAATAGAACTCCAGGACTACAATAATAAAGACCAGCGTTACCGAGTACACGCATACATACAAATCAACGCCCTACAAAATGAGTTTGCTGTTTGCAAAGTCAATTATTTATTTATTTATTTACTAAAATCACAAACAATAGCCAAGGAGGCTGGTGGTTGTACAACGAATAAACACACTAAACTAAAAATTAACAAATACAATAAGTTACTAA
>MU183233.1:30574-56429 GCA_016904865.1 Pissodes strobi | reverse complement strand
TGCTTCTCTGAACAGTCCCGTGGTTGATTTTTCGAACCAGACTCTTAGGTTTTTCAGCCATCAGATCCATCTTCCTGGTCCTCTGCTCTCGTACACTTTACCTTGTAGGATGCACTGGATGAGATGGTATCTATCTTCATTACGCATTATGTGCCCAAGAACTTCCGACACTTTACAGTGTAAAGGACCTCAGGTTTCGTCCCCATGCGACGCAGGATTTCCTCATTGGTCACCCTCTGTATCCAAGACACTCTTAGTATCCTTTGATACAGCCACATTTCTCTGTAGCAGCAGTCAGCTCCAAGCCTCCACTCCGTAGCACAATAGAGAGAAGATATAACATTTTAACAACCTGATCTTGAGGTTTATGTTCAAGTCATGGCTCTTGAAGCATTTTGCCATCTTATTGAATACCGCTCTTGCCTTCTCTATCTTACATCTGATTTCCTGTGAATGGTCCCACTCTTCATTAACACAGATACCCAGGTATATGTATATTGGTACTATTTCCACACGTTTCCCATTTATAATTAGGTGGTTATCTGAGATATTTATTTCACTGATGATCATTAGTTTGGTTTTGTTAATATTTATATGAAGACCATATTGTTGACTGATCAGTGTGATTTGTATCATCAGGTGTTGCAGATCATCCAGGTTATCTGTGAACACGTCTGTGTCATCTGCATATCTTATGTTGTTCAACCTCTGTCCATTAAGGAGCACCCCCGCTTCACTATTTTCCAAAGCCTCGCGGAAGACAAACTCGGAGTATATGTTGAACAACAGTGGAGACAATATTCATCCCTGTCGGACTCCTCGCGCAATTCTGACTGACTTTGTATGGCCCTCGTGCACACGGACAGTGGCTTTTTGATCCCAATACAGGTTCGCAACAATCCTCAGGTGTCGGTCATCCAATCTGATGTTCTTCAGCATCTCAATTAACTTTGTGTGTCGGACTCTATCGAATGCTTCTTGGTAGTCTATAAAGCAGGCATACACGTCACAGTTCATGTCTCTGCACCGCTGGAACAACATCTGTACACTAAACACTGCTGCCCGAGTACCGAACGCGCTTCTGAAGCCAAACTGGGTGGGGCTTAATTGGTTTTCACATAGCCGATATTAGAGTTTAAATATGCAGAATTCGAAGCGCGTCTCGATCGGGGATGTGACGTAATAAAAATAAATAGAATCACGTCCTGTTGCTAGGCCGCGACCCGCGTCACCGCGCCGCGAGAATGCTGACGTTTCTGTCACTCTCATAGAGAAACATATATCGTAAGGCGACCTTCCTATCTTATGACGTCACGCCTTTACAATGTTCCAGCGGCACTTCCTTATTTATTTTCACCGATTTAGACCTCAGAAAAATCTGATTTTTGGTATATCAACTTAATATGTCAAGGTTTTTTGAATAAAATTATTTTTGAAAAATTGAAAATGTGCCTATTTGCAAAAATAAGGTTCAAGCACCTCCCTTTGCTATTGGGTATTTAATTTATCTGACGTACATTAATAAAATAAATTTAGAAGTAAGACATTAGCTGAAGAAACTCTTTGTATGGGCAAACGGATGTGGTCACAGGTAGAATGCCGTTAAACTAAAAGGAGCTTCTTTATTTTGCAGGTTATAATTTTCAGACAATGAACGGATAAGACACATTTCATTTTGCATCTACCATTTTCTATTCTCTCTTTCCATGGTGTTGTTTTATTATTTTGAGGGTTGTCCTTATATTTTCTACGTTCCCCGACACATTATTTAGAATATTAACGCTTTATTAATCGACACCAATAATGGGTTTAAGTGCATATTTCTAACTTATACTAATATTTAATATTCGAATAAAGTACCGACTTTTAAGTATAATTTCAGAGAAAAATGGATATGTACAAAGTAGCTTACCACTGGGGCAATATGGTTCTAGGGAACAGCACCTTGAATATGAGTGAAGGAAATTAATTTCAAAAAGTCGTTATTTATATATTTTCAGGTACCAACAACCGAATTATAGACTCTACAATCTTGCACGTTGAACGTCGGATTCTTTTAGGTCAATCGGCTCAAGACATTTCCTCCGCTATTGGGGCCCCGTCGAAAGTCTTCTACAAGAGTGAAGATAAAATGAGAATACATGCGCACAACGCGCATAGAAGGGTCACTACGAACAGGAGCGATTATTTCTTCAATTATTTCACTTTGGGACTGGTAAGTAAAAATTTGCTTTTCACAGTTATATTTGTCTTTTTCTCTATTTGCTTAGCGATTTCAAAGACTGCATAATTAATTTAGTTTTTGTCGACATAAACACATGGTCTCACTACACTGCAGGCTACAATAAAAATTCTTAAACATTTGTTGATTTCTCTATATACCAAGATTCCCTTTCTTTCAGGACGTTTTATTTGACGCCCGGTCGCACCTCGCCAAAAAGTTCGTGTTGCACACCAACTACCCGGGCCATTACAATTTCAACATGTATATGCGCTGCGAGTTCGAGCTACCGCTAGATGGTGCCACTGTTATCGGTGCCTACTCTAACTGGAGCGAGGTTTGCAAGAAGCTGACGCCCAGCGAACGACCGGTCGTACTCAATCGGGCCAGTTCCACCAACACGACGAATCCGTTCGGGAGCACTCTGTGTTACGGGTTCCAGGATATTATTTTTGAGGCTAGTATCTATTAAATCGTTATTGCTTATAAACATTTTGGCATTTACAGATTAAGGCTGGATTATTTATATTTATTTATTTATTTATTAAGGGCAATGAGAGTATAGTATGTATAAGGTTCCATATTGCAGCTTCAAAATTTTATCTTGTAAATTGGTAAGGTGCTTGTCTGATATTATAGAATTTCACCATATTCACAGTTTACGAGCTAGGATTCACCATAGAAAGCTCTTTCCTTAACGCATTGCTGTGAAATTAATTGCCATTTTATAAGTGAAACGTCACCTATCAGTCGAAGTTCAGCTCGACAATATAATGATGAGTGGCTATTTTATTTTGATTTGATTTTATATTTCAACGAGCTTTTGTTCAATAAAAAGAAGGTTTACAAAAGTTAATCTTAAATTATAACGTAAATTACATTTTTAAATAGTTAACAACCAGGAAAATACATATATAACAACAACAACATAGACAGGAACTTAAGAAGTAAGAGTAGTAGCAAAAAGCTAGAAGCTCATTTAACTCGATCCAACACTGTCTTTTTTTTATGTTTGTGCCACACGCCATGAATGGCTAAGGCCTATAATATACCCGTCGGGACACCGTGACCTGTTATATAGCTTATACCGTCAACGTTACCCAAGTATCGAAACATGCACACTTGGTGCACTTCACGACACTTTTTAGACAACGCAGTATACTTCCACAGTCGTTATTGTAGAAATACAATAACTACTACTTTTGTGGCCCTCTGGCCGGGAATCTAACCCGCATATAGGAGGGAATAAATATGCATAATATCCCAGAAGACGTCACACTCTCGCAGACAGTCTTTTAGTCTTGTCTTAAATCTAGTCAGAAATGAGTACTGTCCATAGTTAATTTTGATTTACTTTGTCTGTAGCAACGTATGCAAGCGTTATCAGTGGCTCGCAATATTGAAGAATTTTCGCCCTCCGCGGGTTTTACATACATCGCGATATTGCGTTAATCACGGTAACTCCGATTGTTGGTGTGGATAGTGAATGTGGGGATTTTTGTTAACTGGGTCACTACTGCATATGTAAAATAACCCATTCATCAGAATGCAGCCCAAAACTAAATTTAAATGCTGTGCAAATAATACTTTCAGCACTTACCTTTGCATTGGGTGTTTGGGAGTGTCACCCAAGCTGCCTGGAAAGAGACTTTCGAACACACGAAAAACTAGGGCAAGCAAAAATATTCTGCTCTGATATGTGTAAAGCAGCCGCTTTTACATCGAACTATATAACCACAATTGAGCCTGATAAGGCACTTAAGTGGCTAAACTACAAATCATGATCAGTGTTAGAAATCTTCTTTTTGAGCAGTTGGAAACGGCAAAGAATGATGAGATGTTGTCACTTCAGGAAAATGTCATGAAATTAAATAATGAACTAAAATCAAAGGAAGAGAAGAGAATGCAAAAGGACTCAATAATTTGAGGAGGACGTATTGGAGGCAGAGCGAAACATGGTTGAAGAATTAAACTGTAAAATAGAAGAGGTTATAAGGCTGCGGTCTGAAATTGATCTGATGTTATTGAACGAGAAGGTTTTAACAGACTTTATCTCAGAACAAATAGAGAAAATAACTCACTTCAGAGTGGCCTGGAGTAAACCAACACTCTTAGCAAAAATATAATCATATCTATTAGATTTCTTGAGGCTGAAAACCACTCGTACACCAGCGAAATAGTTTCCCCGCAAAATAGCTTAAAATTATTTAAAACCCACAACACCCAAAATAAGGCTATACAGCATTGTGATATTGAGCTTAACACCCACAGTACACCTATGGCTGAACCTGAAAGGTGTTCTGTCAGAAGCAAAGAACTATCGTGCATTTCTACTTTGCCTAAGATATTTTTGATTTGATGAACTGTCTTTATTTTTAGTATCCATTGTGGATTTAACAGAGCACTGGCTCAAACCGGCTGAACCTTTTTTCTTGGAAAATTATATTTTAGTATCCATCTTCTCTTGCAGTCAGTACATTCACGGTGGATCTTTAATATTGGTTGAGAGGGCCTTTCGAGATAAGTTTTTCTTTGTTGGAATTGATAAGTTTGATTTTCTTTTGGATGAAAAAGCTTGAGAATTTTCCATTGTTTATTGCAAGAAGATAAATTTGTTAATTTTATGTTTTTATAGGTCTCCCTCCTCTAATGTTAATACATTTATCGAAAAAATAGATTACATCTTAAGGCGATTCATCAGCAGTATTTTTTTTGTTCCCGATTTTCTTCGTTAATATGCATAATAAAGAAAACTAGCCAAGTATAAAACTCGCTTAGAATTACTGTCTCTAGGGCAGTACAGTGATGAAAAATTTAATTTCTTAATTTAAGCTTTTAATATATTAGGAGAAAAAAATAACAAAAAAAATAAGTCTATACAACCCTAGTGGATCATAATTTAGACATATTGATAAAAGAAAATAAATTTTCGATCAAATAGTTTGTCCATAATCCTGGAATAAAGATTTTGAGACAAAATCGCTGATTCGACACGCCCCCTTGTCGCTCAGACACATGAATTTATTTAGAATTATTTATTCTGGTAAAAGCTGGCAGCGGCGCGAGGCCACGTGGTGTGTGTCTGCCGCATGATACAAAGAATACAAGATATGATCGATCGCTGTCTTAAAACTCGTCCGCCGAGCGCATGACGTCATTGGTGACTGATTTTAAATTCAAGCGTATGGCGGCATTATATTTCCTACTTTATTAAACCTTATTTTAACAATATTTATCTTGGTACCAGACCCAAAAGTTTAAAAATAGTTTCAGAAAGATGTTACATAATGTAAATTTTAACGCCATTACTAATTTTAAGCCCATATATTTTTTAAAACATTTAAAGAAAGCACATGAAAAGCGAAAGAGCTTTTTCTCACAAGAATTCTATTTTCGGTTTGGATGTTTCATATTGGATACTTTATAAATACATTTATAACCGTTTTATTAAATTAAACTATATAATATTTAAAATAACGAATAAGAAATGTACAATCCTACACTACACTTACTTTTAGCTCAATAAATACATATAATTTATTCGGTACTTTCAACCAAAAATATTACAGTTTCATATATTATGTAATTAATTAGTAATCTGCGTTCTTAGTGTTTTTCTCTAACTTTGTTTTTGTTAATACAGATCAAAATAGAGACTAACACTGTATTATGACATAAAACGTAGTATAAGTAAACTTATATCTCACCAGAAAGAATGCAAATAATACCTATTTATTTTTAAATAGTTTATTTAAGAGTCATAATTTATAATTTACACTCATATATCCATACAATTTGATCAAGTCTATATTGTAAACGATTAATTTTTAGTAACACGTTTTATTTCGCCAATATTATTACAGCTACAAATATTTCCGCCTTACACCTTAAAACTTCGCCAGTATAGTCATCATAATTACATAACGCCATGAGTCGACTCTGCTATTCATACAATAACTATATCTACGCCTTATTTCTAATCTATCTATATACTCCGTATTATATAACACCATGACATTCTACTACTGCACCATTCGTTTTCCAGGGTTGTCACGTCCTCGCCTATTTGAACGTCGCACGTCGCTTCTCCAAAATTTGCTTGTTACATTCGGCCATCCTGCAACAATTAATGCCCTCATTAATTTAACTCGCCAGTAAATCAACCAGATCTTATCGATCTGTGCATTCGCCATAACACCAAATCGCCTACTCTAAGGGTTTCGCCTGTGGTTGCAACCTTACGCCTTTTATCGAATATCACCTTTATATTACGCCTTTGTCAGATTTTCCACTCGCCTTTAAATCGCCACAGCTCTCGCCTTTCGCCAACAGAGCATTCGCCATTTACACCTTGCCAGTCAAACTCACTCGCATGCACCTTTCAACCTGACCATTCACACTTTGCACCTCGCCAGTCAGACTCACTTGCATGCACCTTTCAACCTAACCTTTCGCCCTCGGTGTTTTACACTTCGCCTCGCCAAACAGTCAGCAAACGCCTTGCTCGTAAACGCCAGCCCGCGCAGCAGTTGGAAATAGTACGCCTTGGGTACCCAAAATTCGCCAAACGCCTCTCTTAATTTGAGAATCGCCTCAGAAGACCGCAAAGTCTTCGTCGCCTTCGCCTGCACATGACCCTGGACTTCCTTGCCCCTCCAATTCCACAATATCGGTTGATGGACGCCAATATCTGTCAAAAGATGACAGAAAGCCAGTATAAAAGTCGCCAGGGAAAGAGCAACCAAATGCCCTTCGCCTGTAGATCGAGAGGTAGACCGTCAATCAGACACGAAAGCGCCTTTGTGCCTGAAAGCCCACACCTTTCGATCAATGCCATTTTATCATGATAATAATGGGTCATGATTTCGCCGTCCAATTTAACCCTCGCTATTATCTCCTTGAGCAGCTGAGCAAAGTCATGCACTCTAGGAAACGCCTTCCTAAGAGCCGCCTTCCAGTCTTCCCATGAGAGGTCATATTCATCGAGCCGATTAAACCAGCCCCTTGCTGCGCCTTGCAATTTCGCCTGCATAAAATACGCTCTCTCATAGTTCGACCATTCATGAATGTCGCCCAACTGATCAATTTTGCTCAACCACCTGACTATGTTACAGTCCTGGCTGTCAGGATCGAAAGGGTCAAGAATGTCACTGCCTGTCCTTGCCCTTGACCCCATACAGCCCAAACTGCAAGCGGAGTCCGCCCTTTCACTACAAGCATGCTCTACTACCGCCTGAGGAACGCGCTCACCTGATTTATTTTCGCCCTTCTTGTTGCCCTTGGTACCGCCAGTACCAACGGCCGCCCTTTGTTTCGTCGCCTTTTGCTTCGCCGCCCTTGCCATTTCGGCCGCCACAATCTGCTGGATACTAGTTGCCAAACCGCCTTTCAACAGCTTAAGTACCATGGAGACTGTTTCATCTTCCATCGCCGATTCGCCTTCGCCGTGGTCACCGTCGCTCAATTCCAACTCGTAATCGAGCTCTAACTCGTCACTTCTGCCTTCCTCCATAGGAAATCACTTGAAAACGCCTTTTAAACACCAATGCCAATAAACACAGTTGAAATACGCCACAATTTTTACAATAATCACTAATTAATTAGCACACACTTGTTTATTATTATCGTCAATATCTGAAAAATCGCCAAATGTCAATCCACTGTCAAGGATAGCAACAAACGCCCGCCTTTTGTTATGAGTTTTTGTGATATCGCCACTCACAAAAAAGAAGAAGTTGCCACTGCAATTTAACTCGCCGAAATCGCGTATTTCACCGTTCTGCACAACAAATAACACAATACGTAGGTTATCCCGACTTCTGATCTGTAAACGATTAATTTTTAGTAACACGTTTTATTTCGCCAATATTATTACAGCTACAAATATTTCCGCCTTACACCTTAAAACTTCGCCAGTATAGTCATCATAATTACATAACGCCATGAGTCGACTCTGCTATTCATACAATAACTATATCTACGCCTTATTTCTAATCTATCTATATACTCCGTATTATATAACACCATGACATTCTACTACTGCACCATTCGTTTTCCAGGGTTGTCACGTCCTCGCCTATTTGAACGTCGCACGTCGCTTCTCCAAAATTTGCCTGTTACAATATTAATAAATATTACTGTCTATGGTTTGTACACAGCCACAGCAAAATGCATTATTTACCACGTAATAGGTAGTTGACGAGCTTATTTAAGAATCATAGTTTACAATTATTTACAGTTATATATTCATACAATTTGATCATGTCTATATTAATAAATATTTCTGTCTATGGTAATTATTATCAATACTTGAAGACTGGTAAGTTCATAGTCAATACATGTAGTATTGGTGTCGGAGGTCACACCTTAGCTCTAAAGACAATCAATGTAAAACGAAGTAATTATCTAAAGTCAAAGTCAAAGTCAAAATACGCTTTATTGTTAGAACACAAAATTGTTGTTAACAAAGCAAAATAAATAAAAAATATCTTAAATCCTAATACAATATTCAATACTAAAGCGTGATAAGAAGGTCAAATTTAAATTTCCAAATTCAAAAAATGCTTTATAGTCCAAAAAACTAATCTCATTGACAAAGCTATAGGAAATAATAAAAAAAACAAACAAAAAAAGAAAACAAACAAGAAACAAAAATACATTAAAATAGTCCTAAAAATATCCTAAAATAATATTTATGCATAAAACTTGGAAACCACCAATCATATCAAAAATCTGTACAAAATCAATAAAATGTCATACAAATATATGTCATAGTCAAAAAATTAACTAGAGATGATAATCATTACATCAGTTTAAATGTAGAAACAACATGATTCAACACACAGATCAACTTCACAATTATAAAACATCGTTGTAAAACTCGTCCAAGCAATAATAAGCCTTATTTATTAAAATATTCCTCACAAACCGGTTAAACCGCCTGTCACTCTCTATATTTTTGCATTCCAGAGGCAAGCGATTGTACATCTTTACACCCTCGTATATAATTGAATGTTTTGTATGGGTACTCTTAGGAATGCACAGACCTATATTCTCACTGTTATACCTTGTCACGTATGCATTTGTATTCGAGTCATTATAACTCTTGTACTTTTTCCGGATCAACTGAACTGTCATAAGAATAAAAATACAAGTTAATGTGAGAATTCCCTCCCTAATAAATAGCGGTCTACAGTGTTCTCTGGAGCCAGCTCCGCATAACCATCTCACAGCCCGCTTCTGCAATACAAAAACAGACTGTATGAGATGCAGGCCAGCGAAGCCCCAAAATTGAATGCCATATCTCAAATGAGACTCTACCAGGGCAAAGTATACATTTCTAGCCGTTTTCATTTCAAGTTCATTGCGGACCAATCTAATAGCATAGCAGGCCGAGGCAATTTTTTTTCTCAACATAAAAATATGCGTATCAAATTTTAATTTAGAGTCAATCAAAACTCCCAAAAATTTAGCGTGGTCTTTATTTTCTACATTTTCCCCATTTAGTGAGAGATTTGGAGCAGCTCCCTTAAATGTTATAAGATTAGTTTTGCCTATGTTAAAAGTAAGCCTGTTTGCGTCACACCATTTCTTTATAATTCCAATATCATTATTTATCGTTTCTCCCAAAGTAGCGTTATTTGTTCCTAGCCACAGAATTGTGGTATCATCAGCAAATAATGTAAAGGATCCATTAATGCTGATGGAAGCTAGGTCATTAATGTAGATGAGAAACAATAATGGTCCAAGCACTGATCCCTGTGGAACCCCAGAATCAATGGTTTGCACCGATGATACACTGCCATGGCAACTAACCACCTGTTTCCTATTTGCCAGATAGGACTTAAGCCAAGTCAAAGCACAGCCCCTAAAGCCATAACGAGGTAGCTTTTGCAGCAGTATTCCGCGATCCACACAATCAAATGCCTTGGAAAAATCGCAAAATACCGCCGCGGCCATCTCTCCTTCATTCAGTCCCAAATAAAGCCTCTCAAGTAAATTAAAAATCGCATCACTAGTGCCCTTCTTTTCCTGAAAACCAAATTGGTTTTTATTGAGTAAGTTATGCTTTTCCAAAAAAGACAACATTCTGATTTTAACAATCTTTTCTATAATCTTTGAAAGTGTTGGAAGTATTGAGATTGGTCGAAAACAAGAGGGATCATTAGAGTTTCCACCCTTAAAAAGAGGTTTCACCAGAGCCGTGCTCAAACTATCAGGGATAATTCCCTTGTCGAAGGAAATATTTATAATTCCAGCAAGCTCTTCAAGCACCGAGTTCGAAAGATTAATAAAGATCTTCAATGAAACGCCATCAATGCCTGCTGAATTTTTATTTTTTATTGATCCAAATATACTTTTTATTTCATTTGCATTGGTGTGGTACAGACAAAAGGAGTCTCGTACAGATACACCTCGCAGAAAATCCATAGGATCAATGCTAGAACATATATCCTTTCTCAAGTTTTCGGCCACCGAACAATAAAAATCATTGAAGCCATCTAAATCTATATCAGTCTGATAATTAATTTTATTATGACTTCCCCTTAGATCATTTACAATGCCCCAAATTTCTTTTGATTTATTTTTTGCATTACTAATTTTTGTATTATAGTACATTTTTTTTGCATTTTCTATAACTTTCCGGTAGATTGATTTATACTTACTGAAAAAATTCATTACAAATTCTGATGGATTATATTTTCTAAGTGTGTGTAAAAATCTAAGGTTTTTTGAAGAGACTTTAATTCCATTCGTTACCCATGCCTTTTTTCTTTTTTGTTTTATGGATTTTAGTGGGAAATTTTTATTAAAAAGGATAACTAATCTAAGGTTAAATTCATTGAGGGGGTCTGGAGAGCTCCTAATCTCCTCCCAGTTTATATTTTGACAGTCATTTCTAAATCTTGTAAAATTGGATCTACTATATATTCTGCCCTTTCTCTTACTTCTAATAGTCTTTGTTTTCAAGTTTATCTCAGATAGTATGGCTTCATGGTCCGATAAAGCAGCCGGCACTACCCTCGTCTTGCAACAGTGTTTATCATTGAAGTTTGTACAAAAATAGTCAAGTAAAGTATTTGAAGCATTAGTTATACGCGTAGGGTCCTCAACCAACATTTTCAAATTAAAGGATAGAAGGATTGCAGACAGACTCTGTGTGTGTATAAAATCTTTATCTAAATAATTTATGTTAAAATCACCCGTAATCAAAATCTTGGACTTTACCGGCAAAAGGAAAAGCAACGTCTCCAACCTGTATAAAAATTCTTGAACTTTGCTATGTGGGGGTCTATAGATGCATAAAAGATAAATGTTGATCTTTTTATTATGCACAAGTGAGAACTCAAACTCATTTTCCACCAGCATATTATTATATTCGCACACACTAAAAAAGTCTACCCATTCATGATCTCTACGAATAAATATTGCTGTACCACCCCCCACTGTATTCTTTCTGCGGAAAGAGGTGAGCATTAAATAGCCTGAAATGGACAGAGGTTCACCCTCTCTCAGCCAATGTTCGGTTATAAACAAAATTGAGGGCATGTAATGGTACTGCAAAAATACTGTTAGTTCATTAATCTTGTTACGAATCGATTGGATATTCAACGAAAGACATGACACATCGGTCAGAGTTCCATATCTGTCCGGCGTGCCTGTCCTTCCCCGTC
Source organism: Pissodes strobi (assembly GCA_016904865.1). NCBI lineage: Eukaryota > Metazoa > Arthropoda > Insecta > Coleoptera > Curculionidae > Pissodes > Pissodes strobi. The sequence goes on along the minus strand of MU183233.1, from coordinate 44,534 downwards.
TAAAAAAGCTTGATCCGAATTAGAATCACTCCATGACACGGAAGAAGACTGGCCCACTATCTCTCCAGGTCCAACACTCAGAACCGCATCCACTGCATGCCCTGGAGGAACGCTATAATCAATCTGAGAAGCCCCCGAACATTCATGTGGAACCTCAACATCAACGTTAGGGATAATAAAATGCAATGTTCCGTGCCCTTCAAATTTCGACAACTCTAAAATGGCCCTGTGCATAAAACCTGCCAGCACTCGCTTGCCTCTCGAATTCAAAAATATACTGCTGTCAGAATAACAATTTGGGCCAAACTTATCCTGCAAATCCAGTAACTTTACATTATTTGAATAATAACATAAACTCAACATACAATTAAAAATCTTATTATTTACGAAATACAACATTTTTGTAGCATTACAGTTAAAATTAATTGGAATGGTACATACAATCAGGTTTGTACAAAAACACTTATTAGTCAATGAAGTTAGGCATTTCATAGATATATTTTCATTGTTGATTCCAGCCAAAAGAAGTACGAAATCTGATTTTGTCAATTTGTCAATAGTTGAATCTGATCCAGAAACAACCTCATTTAATTTGGCAAAGGGCTTACATATAATTTGAACTGAAAATCTGTATTTGAGAAAGAAAACTAAAGAATTGTATATATATTTACCAAAACCATCCGTCAATATTAACACCTTGTTTTTTTTAGGAACGTCTTCTGTTTTCTTAGTTTCAGCAACAACATTTTCCTTTTGCATGCGAACATAGTCACTACATTTAGATTCAGATTGAACAGTTTGAGTTTCCATCATATCCCATCCAATTCCTCTTGAAGAAAGGTTGTCTGCTTGTGACTTTAAAAAATTTATTTCAGTTGCGTATGTCAAATTTTCCGCCTCTAGAACCCTAATCGAGCTGATCGTGCTCTTATTTACTGAGTTAAGATCCTCCAAATCCTTTTCAAAATTAGACATTTTATCCTTGTATGATTGTAAAGTTTGATCAAGAACGAATTTTTCCTCCTTTAGTAAATGTATACTTTTATAAAGAGAAATAACTTCTTCACTTTTCACATTTAATTTATCCAGGATTTGCTGTTCAGATTGAAAAACATCATCCTCGAATTCCTGGGTTTTTTTTCTCTCTTTCCTGAATGCTGTTTGAAGACATTTAAATTCAGACCTCATCTTAGACAATTTCTCTTCTAAGTCCTGTATTAAGTCATCCTTATCAGAGGTTATTATTTCAAGCTGATCGTTTTTCTCAATGACTTGAGTTTTAAGCAAGTGGTTTTCTCGCTGTAATTTATCAATTTCGTCAAATAACGGATTTGGTATACCATCTCTTTCAAATGTCTTTTTACATTCCTCTGAGCAATAAATTTTCTGCTCACCCAATTTTATATGGTTTTTAAACTAATTTTAGTGTTTAAAATCTGGCTAGTAACACTTCTCTTTTAAATTTTTCCCGTACTTCCCAACAGTTCAAACCGAAAGTCTCTTTCGAAACAGTCTTCTTCGAATTGCCTCGAACACACCGTAGCATTACCCACACTAAAATTGTCTATCTTACAAGCGTTTATCCATGCTTTTCTTAAAACATCCTCGGAGGGAAACTGGAAAAACCTAATGTCCTTCGCTTTTGTGCAGCTCTTTGCTTGATTATTCAGCTTGTACACAGCCACAGTACAACGCATTATTTGACGAGCTTATTTAAGAATCACAATTTACAATTATATATTCATACAATTTGATCATGTCTATATTAATTAATATTACTGTCTATGGTAATTATTATCAATACTTGAAGACTGGTAAGTTCATAGTCAATACATGTAGTATTCGTATCGGAGGCTACACCTTAGTTCTAAAAACAACCAATGTATAACGAAGTAATTATCTATGAAAACTGTAATTTTAGTGTTTCAAATCTGGCTAGTAACATTTAAATTTTTCCCGAACTTCCCAACAGTTCAAACCGAAAGTCTCTTTCGAAACAATCTTCTTCGAAATGCATCGAACATATCCTAGCCAAAGAGCACATTAAAGTTGTCCAATCTCTTACAAGCGTTTATCCAAGCTTTTCTTAAAACATCTTCGGGGTCCTGTTAATATTATAAACCCAACCATTTCAGTTTTTTTTCAATTTTAATCCATAGCTTATGCTGTCTAGAATAGATTAAAAGTAAAATTTGCTTGGAAAACTTGACCTTACAATTATTTTCCTCCTAATTTCATTACTTTCAATACGAAAACTATAATAATTTACAATAAGGATATTGACAGAATAAGGAATAACAGGAAATGCTTGCAGTGTTGCCAAACTGAAATATATATCATAATCTATGTAACACCATAATTGTTAACAAATACAAAAAATCACAAGTAACCAAAACTAACCAAAATACAAAAAAACTCTGTAAATGTTTGCTTTGCGCACTTTTTGAATTTTACAATTTTTTTTGTTTGACATGTAATACTAAAAGTGTTTGTGACACGTTACATATTGCGCAGAGCAATTTTGACGGCAAAAATTGAAAAAAGTCATAAATGAGGCTGTTTAGTAATACATTTTAACGCGAAAACTCCCACAGCTAACCCAAACTAACCGACACTAATCCAAAGTAACAAATACTAACGAAAACCAACATAGACTAACCGCGCTTGTCTCTTCACTACTTCAAACTAACCAAAACTAGTCCATACTCTCCAAAACTAACCCAGACTAACCAAAACTAACCCAGACTAACCCAAAACTAACCCAAACTAACCGAGGCTCACCCTAATTAACCAAAGTAAAGAGACAAGCGCGCTACGCGCGCTTGTCTCTTCTCTATTTCAAACTAACCCAGACTAACCAAAACTAACCCAGACTAACCCAAACTAACCGAGACTCACCCTAATTAACCAAAATAAAGAGACAAGCGCGCTACGCGCGCTTGTATTTTCTGTATTTCAAACTAACCCAGACTAACCAAAACTAACCCAGACTAACCAAAACTAACCCAGACTAACCAAAACTAACCAAAAATAACCAGAATAACCAAAACTAACCCAGACTAACCAAAACTAACCCAGACTAACCAAAACTAACCCAAACTAACCGAGACTCACCCTAATTAACCAAAGTAAAGAAACAAGCGCGCTACGCGCGCTTGTCTCTTCACTATTTCAAATTAACCCAGACTAACCAAAACTATCCCAAACTAACCCTAACTAACCCAAGGCATATAAAAAAACTAACTATCTAATAAAAAAAAAACTTGCATGACCGGGCGTCGAACCAATTACTTTGCGTTCTAGAGACGCGCACTTCGCCACTTCAGCCAAATTCTCACATCCCTGCTTTTCTCGAAACGTTTTATACAAACGCGTGAAGTGAAAATATGTGTAAATAACATTGACGAGGATCAGGCTTCCCACAGCGGCCAGACGCTAATGAGAATTAAAGAATAAATGTGGCAACACAGCGGTGTCTACAAACCTGCCCTGTGCCGTCTGCGCGATTTAAATAAAAACAAAATAATAAATTGAAAGTCCGCAGTGAAAAGTAGTAGCATTTATAGCAGTTTTTTACAAGTTTTAATGATTTTCTATAAAAAAAATGATTCTCCCATGGTTAGTTAATTGTAAAAGTGTCCAATTTACGATAATCCTCTCAAAGAATATCAAAATAGCGTAAAATGTGTGGGTTTATAATGTTAACAGTCACCCATCTTCGGAGGGAAACTGGGAAAACCTAATGTATTTCGCTTTTGTGCAGCCCTTCACTTGATTATTCAGTTTGTACACAGCCACAGAACAACGCATTATTTACCACGTAATATTTGACGAGCTATTAGGAACTAAACCTTGATAATAACAAAATCCGATTAAATCAAACTTAAGTATCAATTAAAAACTACTTCAAACACTCTGAAAGCAGTCATTTGTAATTAGAACAGCTCTAAACAACATTAAAATAACATAGGTTAAGTGGCCTGTCACCAAAATAAGTCACCGATGACGTAGTCGACAATCGACAAGGCCCCGCCCACATGCGCAATGTCATATCTTCTTTTTTCTTTGTATCATGTGTCTGCCGTTTACAACCTGACCTTGAGCCGGTCGGGCGATCGCTCGCTGGACGAAACCAGTTTTCAGAAATACAATATTTGGGATTATTATTTATTTTGTAGCCTGTTATAAATGATATTGCAGCCGCTTCTCAAACTTTTCACAGATCTAGGTGGCTCATTAGTGTAACAAAGACACGTAGGTATCTCCCTTAATTACAGAGATAAAAAAAATGGTAAATACAAAAATTGTGATATGTTGTGGTGAATATTGTGAAAATATTTCCTGTCGTTCGTTTTTTGAGTTTTTTTAATGGAATGTATATTATTGCACATTTAGATTCTGCATGAAATTCTAGACACGTTTCGTGAATAATGCCCTATATCTATCCCCAAGTTTTTCGAAATATTGACAGTTGAAAATCGGTCAACTACCATGTTTGACAGCCTGTACAGGGTTATCTAACGAGGACTAGACAATGCGATTTTTTGACTTTCCCTGTACTTTAAAAAAAAACGAAATAACCATCTTATGTAATTTTCTCCCGCGAATTCGGATATGTTCAGCAAAAACCAATTGAACTAAAGGTCACTTTGATATTTTTTTAAATGGGATGCCATGTATACTTATTATTGCATTCGTTTATTTTTTTCCTGGGCTTATTTAAAAACGGATTTCAAATTTAATTGCACTTTTGCATTGCCACTTTTTCCGCTCCATCTAACGATTATATCCAATTTGAAATCCGACGTTTTGTCTTCAAGGGATCATCAACTTTCTTTTTTTAAATGCGAACATTAATTTTTTTTATCGTTTTTGAGAAGGCATTGGCGTTATTAATATGACTATGTGATTTAATTTTTTTTTTATTTTTATTGTTATTTTTTTAATTATATATTTTGCTTTGGCGTAATTTTAAATAATTTAAGGTAGGTACTTAATTTTTATATTCTGTAAAAATATTTTATTTTCTTTTTTGTATTAAGTGGAAAGTTGGAGCATATCAAAAATAAAAAATAGTAAAATTATTCCTTACGAGAATATGACCATGAACTATTACTCAAACAAGTTGCTTACTGCAAAGATAAAATAGTTTCAACTTTTAACCAATTAAAAAATATATTTAATAGAGAACATCAACAATTTATAATCATACTACGTGATACGGTACTTTGATAGAAAAACACCTATTGGAATTTATGCTTATAAATCAAATGCACTAAGCAAGTTGTTTGAGTAATAGTTCATGGGCATATTCTCGTAAAAAATAATTTTACTATTTTTAATTTTTAATACGGGCTACAATTTTCCACTTAATACAAAAAACAAATAAAATATTTTTATAGAATATGAAAATTTCAAAAGTACCTACCTTAAATTATTTAAAATCACACCAAAGCAAAATATATAAAATAAAAATTATAAAAAAATAATAAAATTAAAAAAAATATATAAAATGAAAACACATACTCATATTAATAACGCCAATACCATCTGAAAAACGATAAAAAAATTAAAGTTCGTATTTAAAAAAAGAAAGTTGATGATGATCCCTTGAAGACGAAACGTCGGATTTCAAACTGGATATCATCATTGCATAGAGCGGAAAAAGTGGCAATGCAAAAGTGCAATTAGATTTGAAATCCGTTTTTAAATAAGCCCAGGAAAAAGATAAAGCTAGTTTTCAAAATTTCGTTTTTTTTCGGATATCTCCGTAAATACTCGGAATTTTAAAACTTTCTAAACGGCATATTATTAGGCATCTAAATGCGCAATTTTGCCTCAATTTGACCGACACTGTATCTCTTACGGTTTTCGAGTTCTCCATACATGGACACGAATTCGAGCCACCCTGTACATATTGGGTTCTCATAAGCTATCGTATAACACTAACTTTTTATTTAACCAGAGGTTAAATTTATCCGTGATTTTTTAACATCTGGTTAAATCTAAAGTTAGTGTCATACGATAGCTTATGAAAAACCAATATCGGAAAGTGCAAACTGTTTTGTTCTATCTTTAGCCCTTTAGATTTTACAAGCTGTTAAAGTTGGTAAATGGTCTATTTTCAACTGTCAATATTTCAAAAACCGTTAGAGATAGGTATAGGACATTATTCATGAGATATGTCTAGATTTTTTCGTGCAATCCAAATATGCAATAATATACATGGCATCCCATTTAAAAATATATCAAAGTGACCCCTAGTACTTTTATTTGATGTTCAATTGTTTTTTGCTGAACATATCCGAATTCGCGGGAGAAAATTACATAAGATGGCTATTTCAGTTTTTTTTTGTAAAAGTACAGGGAAAGTCAAAAATTCGCCTTGTCTAGTCCTCGTTGGATAATCTTGTACATCTAAACGGATAGAGATAGAGCAAAATGGTTTGCACCTTTCCATCTCGATTTTTCATAAGCTATCGTTTAACGCTAACTTTATGTTTATTTACCCAGAGGTTAAATTTAACCTGTGGTTAAATAAAAGGTTTGTGTCAAACAATAGCTTATGAAAAACCAAGACAGGAAAGTACAAACCATTTTGCTCTATCTTTACCCGTTTAGAGTTTACAGGCTGTCAAACTTGGTAAATGGCCGATTTTCAGCTGTCAGTATTTCGAGAACAGTTGGAGATAGGTGTAGAACATTTTTCATGAAATGTGTCTAGAATTTGATGTAGAATCTAAATGTGCATTCCATTACACGAATGCCAGGTTTTTATGAAGCACCCTGTATAATTGAAAATATTTTACGATATGCGCCACGACATATCCTACAATTTTTGTATTTAACATTTTTTTATCTCTGTAAATAAGGAAGATACGGAACACTGTCACACTAATGGACCACCATGTAGGTATTTTTCCCTTTATTATTATTATTCCTTGAAAATAGTCATTATTTATCTATAGGTAATAATTATTGATGTAGATACCTTTTTCCATATAGTAGATACCTACATATAGGCTCGTAACCTGCCTAAAGTGTTTAGAAGACCTTTTTATATTTTATGTTATAGTCTTTACGAAGTTAAATGAAACAGTTGGGGCTCTTAATAATTTCTAATTATTTTGTGTAGGCGCTCGCCGGCAACTGAGAACAGACTATGCCGACAAGAAATTAAGAGTCCCAACTTTTTCAATTGACTTCGTAAAGACGATACCTACGTCTAGACTAGGTAGAAGGGAGTCGATTGTTTATCTTATCCTTCGTATTTTTGAATCCTACAAACTTTAAAAATAAATCGGTTTTTTAATTAATATCTTGAATATCCTTTTAACGAATTTGTTGAAAAAATTTTATAGACAAACCACAGGGGAGCTCGAATCGGAGGGTAACTACAACAGGAGAAAAACAAAGGAACATCCACAAACTACCTTCTATATCTATATGTGCTTAAATATAAAAGTATGTTTTACATTTTGTTTTTAGATAGCTTTATATATTTTATAAACATAGATTCAATTTTCTCATCATTTATTACGCAAGCCATAATATATGAACGAACTATGACACATAGGTAGTAAGCCAAGATTTCCCAATTCTCCATACAAAAATTTTCTCCCTTCCGGATTATGCTTATGATTTTTTTTTTTCCTTTTGTTATACATCATTTCTTTTCTTTCCATTTTTGCCATCCGCGCCTTGAACTCTTTGCATTTTTTTCGCCGAAAACCGCGTTTCTCTAACTTTTTTATATATTTTTTTCTTATTTCGTTCTATAATACTTTTATTAACTTTCGGAACAATTTTTTACGTTTTTTTTTTAAATTTTTTCCATTTAAACTTTTATTTTTTCATAAAGAATTTTTTTCTCCCCATTTTTGCCATCCCGACCTCGTAGCTGAACGTGCTGGTCGACGGTCCAACGGTGACTGCGACGTGGCAGTCCGGCGACGTAACGTAAAATGCAGTGTTGTTTTCGCACAACTTAAATCGAATCGGTGGTCGGTGCCTAGACAGAGAACGAAGAATAGCTTGCCTTTGCTAGAAAGGCACGCCGTCGGAATCTCGTTTCACTGATAAACCCCCTTAAGTGTAATTTCTGTGAGTGCATCAATAGTGTTGACAGGTGACATATACGTGGATTTTTTAGATTGTAATAACTCTGCCACTAATCTAGCATTGAGTGGAGTACTTAGAGCACTTAAATCATGTTGATCGGCCAACTCGCATTACAGCTCGCTCAGCATCTCTTTTGGATTATATTTGCCCTACATTTTGTAAAACCTGAGTCAAATGGAAGATAGTAAATGTTGGGTTGTCTGACCATTGTGTTCTTTTTTACTGGACAGCAGGACAGCGCTCTACATTAAAAAAAAAGTAAGAAAATTGTATACTAGGAGGAACCTTTGTAAATTTAAGGAATACTGTATGTGATAAACAGCGATGGTATGTCAGACAGCAGTGAACCTCTTCAAAGATTCATTCTGTTTTGGTGGGTGTTTTTGGTTTGGCTTTTCCTCTCGTGACAATTAAGAAAAAATAAGAGAAAACCTTGGTATAGTAGAGGTTTGCTAATTTCAGATAGAAATCTTCGGTATCTGTATTATATGAGAAAATTTGCATGTAACAATTTAAAATTTATGTCTTACTTTAATAAAGATCGCAATATTTACCGAGACCCAATAAAGCTTGCCAAAAACATACTATTCCAGTAGAATATACCAATCCGCTAATAAATCCAGGGAGTCTTGAAGAATTGTGAATGACATACGTGGTGGACGTGGGAATGCGCTTATCCCTGACACATTGACGGCTGAGTCCAATAACTCCTACATTATTGAGTCGGTTTTGTCACTCAACAGTTTTTATCAAGCTATATCTATGACTCTCCGAAAACTTGCCGCTGTCTGATGACGATCCGGGATCATACTTAAACAAGGTTCAGGTTACTGAAACATTTTTACTTAGAACAACTGACACAACTGAAAATGAAAAACAAGAATTTTTCTGGGTGGGACGGACTGTGAGAGTGTTCATGGCGTCAAATCTTTCCGCCCTGGCTGAGGAGATAAACGTCTCCTTTTCTTCTGTTTTTTTTTTCACACTCGCTCAAGGACGTCTTGAATGTCCCATTTTCCAAGTGAGAGGACCATGATAGTCCTTCAAACTTTAGACACATAGCTCTGCTCCTCACTCTCTTTAAGTTGGTGCAGAGATAGGTAAAAACTCGAATAATTGACTTTCTAAATATTCAACAATTTGGCTTCCAGGCCGGAGTGAGAACCAGTGATGCTGTATTTAATTTTCTAGAGTGTCTCTAAATGCAGTTGAATTTCGGAGAGTGTGCAGCGGCAGTTTTCTGTGACTTATCCAAAACCTTTGATTGCGAGAGTCACATAATATTGCTGCAGAAACTTCAAATATGTCGAGTAGAACACAAAGAGTGCTTTTTGGGAACGCCGAGTCTAGTCGACTACAAATTGATGTGGATGTGCCCCAGGTCCTTGGACCAATCTTGTTCCTTATTTACGTCAAAGATCTTCCGCAGATCCCAATTAAGGGCAAATTTACTCTCTTTGCGACAATACTTTGGCATGGGTCAGATCCTAATTGGCTAAAGGTTACTATTGACGAAGACTTAATTCTGGTGAAGACATGTTGCGAATCTAACAGGTTCACATTTAATGGTTCTGGTGTCATATAAGCACCGTCGATTTTGAAGGTTTTTTTGGGTTCTATGGAAAGATTACATCAAATGGGACACATTAAAGCGAAAAAAATTGCGGATGAAGCACATTTTTGCAAAATAAATTGAAAATAAAAATTAAAATTTAACATACATTTTTTGCTAATAAACACAATTCCAGTACACTTTGTCCTGAGGTATGGTCGCAGAAGGTTAATAATAACATAATATAAAGCTTCTTTTCTTAAAAATTGCAAATAAAACTTTTTTTTTTGCACTTTAAAACGATAATATAATTTATGAGATAAACGTCAACATGACTATTTCTTAAAACATGATTATATTAGGTTGGCTTAGCCAAGGCCACCTACTGTAGTATGTAGGTGGCCTTGGCTTAGGACGGCTCAGCTGGCTGTTGTACGGGTAGATGTTGCCAAGTGTAATTTCTATTTGGTTCTAAAATATAACAGCCTCGTGTTGAATATGTTTCAAAAGTACTGTAGGACGAAAACTGCTTATAATAATGATTCTTAATGGCTTTGTTTAATAAAATAACAATAATTCGAATGTATGATTTACTAGAATTAGATGTTACGCTAGAAGTGGGTCACTTTTAATAATAAATGATATAAACTAATTTATTTAGTTAATTGAAATAGATACGAAAAGATCATTTGGATTAGTTTAAGAGAGTATCACGCGTAGTTGGTTTGTTTTGTTACTTTGGGTTAATTTTGATTTTGTGATGGGCGAGGTTGGTCAAGAGCGTAGTGCGCTCGTCTCAATGCGCTTGTTTGGCTAATTAAAGTTAGTTTCGATTATTTTTGCTTAATCTGGAATACGGAAGACAAGCGCGCGTAGCGCGGTTTTTTTTGCTTTGGTTAATTACGGTCAGTTTGGGTTAGTTTAGGTTAGTTTTGGTTAGTGTGGATTGGTTTTGCTTAGTTTGAGATAGCGAAGAGAAAAGCGCGCTTGCCATTTTACTTTGATTAATTAGGGTTATTCTGGGTTAGTATAGGTTAGTTTTGGTTAGTCTGGGTTAGCTTGGGTTAGCTTGTGTTAGTTTTGGTTAGTATGAGTTAGCTTTGGTCAGTCTGGGTTGGTTTTGCTTAGTTGGGAATAGCGAAGAGACAAGCGAGCGTAGCGCGTTTGTCTCTTTACTTTGGTTAATTAGGGTTAGTTCGAGTTAGCTTTGGTTAGTATGGGTTGGTTTTGCTTAGTTTGAGATAGCGAAGAGACAAGCACGCGTAGCGCGTTCTGGTTAGTGTGGGTTAGATTGGGTTCGTTTGGGTTCGTTTTAGTTAGTTTGGGTTAGTTTTGGTTAGGCTCGGTTGGTTTTAGTTAGTTTGGAATAGCGAAGAGACAAACGCGCGTAGCGCGCTTTTCTCTTTACTTTGGTTAATTAGGATTAGTCTGGGTTAGTTTTGGTTAGTCATGGTTAGTTTGGATTAACGTGGGTTAGTTTGGGTTAATTTGGGTTAGTGTTGGTTAGGTTGGGTTAGTGTTGGTTATTTTGGGTTAGCTGTAGTTGATTCACTGACGTGCGTAGCGCGCTTGTCTTTTAAAATTATTTCATTTTACGACAAATGTACTTGATCTAGGATATTTACTGGGAAATGGACAAATTGAGTCAACTGTGTACCGTACTTATATGTATATACATGTATGGCTAAACAGCTAGGGTTAGTTTTGCCTTGTATGGGTTACTTTTGGTCAATCTGGGTTAGTTTGGGTTAGTTTACGTTAGTCTGGACTAGTTTTGGTTAGTTTGCTTCAGTCTGAATTAGTTTTGGTTAGTTTGGGTTAGGTAAGAGACAAATGGGAGTTTATTTGGTTAGTCTGAGGCATATAAGGAACAAGCGCGCGGTGCGCGCTTGTTTAGTTACTTCCACAAGTTGTTATTCTACTTTATGAAACATGCCCCTGGACTTGGCAATTTGCTTACTTGAAAATCAAGAAGGTTAGCCAAGTCTGACAACATTGCAAGTAAATTGTCATCAGTAACGTCATATTGGGAGAGTTTTCGCATTTAAATGTCACTTATCTATAAAATTTATTTTTCAATTTTTGGCGTCAAAAGTGCTTCATCCGCAAATTCTTTTGCATTAATGTGTTCCATTTGATGTAATCTTTCCATTGAACCCAAAAAAATCTTTAAAATCGACAGTGCTTATATGACACCAGACCCCATTTAATGTTTCTAAGACCAATATTTTGACTTTCAAATGTAATCTGGAGGCTATTACTCTGCAAAATAAAATGATCAGTCCATCTGACACTAGCAAGTTTTTTGGGTTTGACAATGGCCAAGTAGCACCGAACGGATTTATTACGTATTTTAAGGATGTGTTAAAACTGTGAAATAAAACTGCAATTAAAATCAATTGGTTTTTAAATAAGCCTAAGGTTATTGTTCTGAATTCACCTTGCCAGTTCTTCAAATTGGATCTTAAATGAAAGTCTACCTTCGATAACTTCACTTTTATAGTGCAATGAACAAGACCATAGCACACATTAACTACTATTACTATTGTTACAAATATTAGGACCATAAATTAAAACATGATATTTGTCTCGACTTGCCAGACACGAAACTATTATTCAGTAATCTACTTACTTACAAAATTACATGTCAACTGTACTGACAGTTTTACTTAAAAACATAGGTAGAGCACCTGGATTCGCGAAGGGTGGAAAAGGTGATAGGAAGGTTAATTTTTGAACGCTTTAGTGACAATAAACAATGTAGGATAAATATAAACTAATAAATAAACTGCAATAAATTGGAAACTGCAACAGTTATAAACTCGCCTTCAACATAAAAGGGCCCACACTGAAAGCGGTCAATAAAACCAAAAATTAAAACCTTCATAAAACTTTATTACCTTAAGCAACTGTTTTTAAAACTGTTGTAGAGGTACTTTTAAAACCGGTTTAAATACATTTTAAACACACGCAGTTTTAAGGTGGACTTAAAAATGTTTATTAAATGTATACTTTTAAAGATAATCTACCCTATTGTTAACATAAACTTTAAATGAAAATGGTTCTTTAAAACTATATACTAATTTTTATCACATAAAAGCAATTTAAAGTTAATCAACAAGAGGCCAACAAATTTTATATGTATTATATATACGTATCTGTTGTCACTATAAAATAATAAAAAGTAATTGGTTATTTCGGACTGTCAAGGTAGAAAAATACTTGCGCGCCCGACTTTATCGATAAATGTTAACAAAAAAGGTCTTAAAAAACTCAGGCGCCTCAAAGTTTCTGAAGTTTTAAAGTTCCAAAAAAATAACAAAAAAAAATCTGAAAACGTGAAAAACATCAATTTGAAAGAAAAATAATTTGATCTACAATTTAGAATTTTTATGTTAAAATAAATCAGAATTACTACCCCTTTAAGTTAATAATTTATCATTTTTATGTAAGCCTCAATATTGATGAGATAACATGGTGTCCAGTGTCTCGACAAAGCAAAATGGCCGAAAATTAAATAAAATCTCAACACCTCGATAAAGAAACGTTAGGATCAAAGGGCTTTATTTTATACCGTTTCAAAAGCGCATATCCTAAATAAAAGCAAGGTGGATTTGGAATTAAACCTGTTTAGTCTGAATGCGGCTGTGATAAATGCCGCTCGGTTTTAATGTAAATCTAACCTCAAAATCGACGAGTCGTGTCGTGTACGTTGCCTAAGTACCTACTAACTGTACTTTCAGTATTTCCAATTTTTTTTAACAATAAAATTGCTAAACTTTACAATACACTACATCATTGTTTCATTCTAAACAAAATGCGACGTCCATTTTGGACATAAAAGAAGGGGGAATGAGTTAAGTTTTATTGTTTCTAACAAAAAGTACAGTTCGTCTTTGCGATAACCAACTTGATTAAGTTTAGAGCGTTCAGTTTTAATATAGCCTGTCAACTGCGTTTAAGAAAGCAGTTTTAAAGAAAGCTAATGAAATAGGTTTAATAGTGGGATTTATTGCTTATATTAGGAGAATGTTTAAAACTGCTTAAAATCTACAACGTCACAAACTAGAACATAATAAAACCAAACAGCCCGCAAGTTCTTCAGAAAACTGAATAGTTTTAAAGTTAATTAAGACTAAACCATTTTAAAACCACAATAAGAAAAATAAACTTTTAAGATTAATTAATCTTATTTGATAATCTTATTAGATGCTGATTTGGCCAGTGTAAAAGATTTTAAAGTTCATTTTATATGCTGCATTTAGCAACAAAAGATGCTATATTTTG
>MU183233.1:0-20574 GCA_016904865.1 Pissodes strobi | reverse complement strand
CTGCAAAATCAAGGAATCAACGAATTCTTTATAAACATTAACATTTGATGAACACTGAATATAAATTACACATACCAAAATATCTATACTAGACACTGAAAAATTTACACACAGCCATTGAAAATCTGTTGATGTGCTTTGGCTTACTAAAACCGGTTTAAGTCCATTCTTAATACAACAAACCACTCCTCCACCCCTGGTGACATTGGTGTCTTTATAGTTCTTATCATTTCTAAACACAATGTACCTATTATCACAAATTTCCCCATCAATGAAGGAGTCATTCAACCAAGATTCAGTAAGACATATTACGTCTCAATCTGCGTTAAGGATATTGAGATAAACCTCACTTGTCTTTGTCCTTAAGCCTCTCACATTTTGATAGAATATGCTAAAACTTTTTTCGCCTTTGTTATTCACTTGGTTTGTATTTGCTATTCTCGAGCAATTGAGACCGTTTTCTTCTTCGCTAAAAAAGAGGACACTAATGCTCCTTCTGGCCACACAGTGGTTAAGTGTGACTTTCATTGAACCATATATTTCTGGTCGCTTAGATACATGTTGCTCGCATTTAACTTCTGGAAAGCTGCTTTTAAGTAAGAGCTCTAGTTCTTCAGGCTTGACAGTGGGTTTAAGTCTGGTAACATGCAGTGAGATTCTTCTGGGCACCGTTTGTATATGGTTCATTGAATCGGCGTTTCCACCTACAACAAAGCGACGTCTTCTTTGACGGAGCGGGACTTGCTGCCATTCATTATATTCTTGTTCTCCGAACTGCAATCTATTTGGTCTAGGCTGTGAATATCATTGAACTTTTGCCTTGTTTGAGCTTCGGCAATCGCGAAATTGACATCCCTTTGTGTTATATGGTTGGATTTGTTTTCCCTGTTTGGAACCTTTGAAATGCTTTCCATATGTTTTGTTACGTTATGCTGTTTGTTTACATCAGTTGCACCAACATTGTTGCTTGCTGGGCTAGGGCTTGGTTTATCTATGCTGTTGACGACACTGGTATAAGACTTCGTCGGATGATTTTCAGCTTTTTCATTTATGCTGTTGGTAACACTGGTTGAATATGATATCGCCGCTGTTGCCAAATGCGGCGGATTATCTTTAATAATCCTTTTATTTAGAAAATCAATTTTTTCCTTCAGTAGGTTATTATTTTCTAGTAAAATTTCGTACTTACTTTCCATTTCTTTTATAATTTTTAGCAATAATTTATTCTCTACCTCCAATCGGCTCATATTTTAATCAATCTGATTTATAACCTCACTTGATGTTGATGCAGAAACCTGGGTTTCATGTATGCAGAGTGCATTTTTCAGCCTCGATGACTGAATAAGACAGCTTGGGTGGTAGTACCCTTCACATTTATTGCACTTTAAATAATTTACCACTTCCTTCTTACAGTATTTACACACGATTTTTGCCTCGCACATTTCTTGCGACCTTGCCGTGTCGACCATGTTGCCGTAATTATTTGATGTTTCACTTTGAAGTTCATTTTCTTTTATTTTAGAGTCACTATCTATACAATTTGTTTCTAAAACTGCCGATTTTTTACTAGTCAAATTTTAAGTCCTGATACTTCGTCCCTTCAGTCTCTATTAATATATTTTCTACATTGTCAATATCCTGTATAGTTTCATGATGCTCCATTTCTACGATATCCTTTTCTACTTCCTCCCATTCACTCTGCATCTATTGAATGGTTTCATGATGTTTCATTTCCACGTTACTGTTTTCTACAACAAGATCTTCATCCCATCCGCTCTCCGTAATTAATCCATCTTCGAATTCATTTATAACATTGGAAGTTGCAGTCAGTTGTGGTACTGCTTGTTGTTTGTGTGCGATTCCAGTGTACATATTTTGAGCCAAATGAGATACAGATTTGTATCTTCACTTTCTCCTGTCCAGTTGTCAGATCCCATATGATCCTTAAATTTGTTCAAGGTTCCAGGAACAATATTTATTTAATTACTCACGGGCAAGCCCATTTGACATTAATTAAATAAACTTACATCTAAATTAACAAATATAGTATGACTAATTACATGACTTAACACTCCCATAAATCAGCTTCACTTAGTGTAAACGCACAGAGATGAGTTGCCTATTGAACTGGAGGTAGCTAACCTCAAAAAATCTACTAGTGTGGATATGAGTTGGCCAGTCTAGCAGACCTTGATACAAAATTATTATAACAAAAGTTAGTTCGATAAAACCCCTGTGCAAAGGTGACCGCTAGTCTAGTGTTCCTTGAAGGAACCTGCAGTCCTACTCGAAATAGCAGATCACCACATTCAACCATGGAATTCACAATCTTAAAAAGGAGGATTAAATCTCTACGTTGGCGCCTCAGAAGCAAGGGTTCTAGGTTAAAACTAGGGTATAGAGTATTATAGTCATATATGTAGTTTACAGGTGGAGGGATGTGAGGCTTAGAAGCCTGACAAATTTACGTTGCACCTGCTCAATGCTGTGCATATGCTTAGCATAATGAGGACTCCAAACAGATGAGCAATACTTCAGGCACGGTCTAACCAGTGTGCAGTAAAGGATTCTAATGGATGAGATGTTATTAAAGTCGTAGGTGCATCTCTTGATAAATCCCACAATTTCAAAGCTTTGGGAACAATATCAGTTATATGAGGGATGTATGACAATGACGAATCAAGGGCAATGTCACTTTTGACAACTGTACATTGCATATGTAGTAGTTCTGGCCACTTGAGAAACAAGCAACCTTATATTTGGAAGCGTTAAGCTTCATTTCATTGGCGTTACACCACTCAACTAATCTGCACAAGTCCGCCTGTAAGCCCGAGCAGTCTTCCAAGCTGGAGACCCCCGCAAAGATCTTGAGATCATCTGCAAAAGACAAGAATTTGCTTTTGAGGAAACATGAAGAAATATCGTTAATAAAAAATGTCAAACAACAAAGGTCCCATGTGAGATCCCTGAGGTACCCCAGAAGGCACCCCCAATTTCCACTGACTGGAAGTAATTAACTTTAACGATCTGATAACGATGGTTTAAGTAACTGCTGATCCAAGATAGAAGCGCTCCCGTAATTCCAAGCTTTTGTAACTTTGGCAAAAGGACCCTGTGATTCACCTTGTCAAAGGCCTTAGAGAAGTCCGCGTATACAGAGTGAACCACATCGTCCCTCAAGGGTTCTGGAAAGAAAGTCTGTATAAATGAGTCAATTTAACCCAGTGGAACGTTCGGTCGTGGTCTCTTTGTAATGATTAATCTGGATAGTTCCTCATATATAGCAGAAATGGTAATGCGACAATCATGTATAGTTAAGGATGACGCGGAAGAACCAGGACTCACAACAATTTCCCTAACAGAATACACACTCTGGAAGAATTCTGCAAACAAGTCCGCCAGATCTGGACCACCCTGAACAAAAGTATCATTATAATACATCATTGAGGGCAACTCACTCTGTTTACGCTTTGAGTTAACGAAATTCCAAAACGGCGTAATATTATTAAAGTTCACTATAGATAGTTCAGAGTCTCGCACCAAATCATTGTAACACGCCCGAGACATAGTCTTGCACTGCGACCTGCCTTGAGAACTCACCATAATCCTGAGGCACTCCTGACCGATTCCACGCCAATGATTTCAGCTCGTGAGAGAACTATCTCGGGAACTTTCTCCTACTCAACCTAAAGAGGTTCCATCTCTTCCACAGGTTTACACCGAAGAATCATGTCCCAATCCTGTGCACCAATATACTGATTGAGAGATTCATAGTCAGCTGACTTAAAGTCATAATAGAAAATGCAGGGCTGAGGGGTAACAAGATTCCGTTGACTGGCCGAGTCATACACCTCAATAAGCAATGGAGGGTGAAAAGTATCAGAAAGTATGATGGATTCTGCTGCAATTATCGCAGCAGCATTAGTCATGACACTTCCCGAGAAGACCAAGTCGAGCATCAAACCATGGGAATTAACAACATTGTTTACTTGAAACATATTTTGGTATGCATACACGTTGGAAAGAGTCTCAATGGATTCCGATTCCCGAGCTTGCGCAAGAGGACCGGACATAGCGCCAGATTTATACAGTTTTCGATACATCATTTGGCAGGTTAAAGTCACCTAGGAGACACAATTCACTGCCTCGATAAGTCTCAGATAGTCTGTCTACGTTATCACAGAAACTAACATATTTATCACAGCTTGACCTTGGTAGAATATAAACGGCTGCAAAGAGCAGCCTGTTAGCTCCAGTGCCAACGACAACGAATAACTGTCCAATATCCGTTGATGAATCACAGATACAGCTGTTAACATTTTTATATGCCGCTATCAGTACACCACCGTCTCGGGAGGCAGTACTAGTAAAAGCGGAACGATCACCTCAGTAAATATTGTAGTTTTGCAAACCTAGTTCGGCATCATGAATACCTGCACACAGCCAAGTCTCAGTAGAAACAAGTATTCTATGTACACATAAGGCGACCAAAGTCAAGAGCAGTTTAGTACGTAAGCCACGAACATTTTGGTAGTATATAGAATATTTTGGGCTGTTCACATGGGCTGGTTGGAGTTTTTTTGTATGGTTACAGGAATTCCTCTATCGAATCTCAGGTATAGATTAGATTCACCCCTAGATAATCGATCCTGCAATTCAGCCCACTTTTCTTTCTCGAGTTCCCTCTGTCGCTGCGTTAAGTTTATGCTCACATAAATATTTCTACCCTTGAGTTTGGTACCTTGTCTTACAATGGAATTTGCCTCATTTTGGTTCGAGAAAATAACCTTGAGAGTCCTGAATCCATTTTTGTTTTTTGCTACCTATGCGGGTAGATGAGATAATAGATGGTGGTTGAAGGGGAGCCATGATATTAAGAAGATCTTTAAGATCCTCGCTATTCCTATCTCTGTCCGGAAGGTTAAGAACCATTAAATTAGAAGACCGCTTCTGTATGTCATATGGATTCGTTTGGAGTTGTTGAGGTCGTATTTGAGATATTTGTTTTCAATGACCGAACTTCCGCCTTGAGATCTTCGATTGCCTTAATAAGGCTTGGTACCGCCAACAGTCCCGAGGAGCAATCTGGACAGAGGAACTTCAGGACTCGTTTGTTCTTCAGTTCCATTACCCTTATGTCGGTAGGAGTCAATCCTGAGCATGAAACATTCTTGTGGAGATTTCTGGCACCACCATCACATGAGATGAGCACACTAACATCCTTTTCCTCGTTTTTACATGGGATGCACCTCATGGTTTTGGGTTAGGCAATGCTGTTGAGACAGGCTGACAGATTTCGAAACTTACAAAGGAAACTCCAATTGCACCAGCTTTACGGGACCAGTGGATGATACTTTTTTTACGTGAAAATCAAGATTAAAATAATAAAAAGTTAATTTGCCAAAAATTTCGCAATGTTTACTCTTATATAACCTCACTTAATTTTATATAGGATTCTAGAAATTGAAGATGACCTACAATTTCACAATTTTCAGGAGCTTCTGAACTAACATTCTTGGTGTCAGTTTCGAGCTCCTTTCCTTCTAATAATAATCTGCTGTAGTTGATGTTAGAAGAATCAAAGGGAAATAATCCAAAGTTTTTGAATATACTAATTTCAAATTCGTCAAGGAATTTACTGTTTCATTCAAAACTGGCGCGAAATTTTCTCTGTTTAATGCATCCGTTTTTCGTCTTGAATTTCTGAATTTCCAATTGCCCATGTGCTTGGAACTTTCAGCACGATATGTTTGGGTATCCTTTCATAGGGATACATTACCATTGGTGGTGCTAATGTATCAGCAGCATTTCCAGTAATTAGCACAGTTAAGCAGTCCTTATCATCACCAGATCTATAGTGAACAAATTTGCTCCCTGTTTTAACCAATACCGAAGAACCCTTGGGAGACAAAAAAAATGCAGACTCGTCAGTGTTGAATATTCTTCTTGAGTCCTGAATGTTCAGCCCTGCCGAGGCAAATTATTCACTTATTTCGTGAAACAAGTTTTTGATTTTCTCTTTCGTGATCGATACTCAAGATGAAGAAATATTTTGTGTCATTCGTTCATTAACCAGCGGATGTCTTCTAAGAAATCCTTCATGCCAATGACGTCCAGGCCGACCATCGGAAAATTTATTAGGTCGTTTTAATTGCTATACTAATAACTGGTCTTTTGTTATTGGAAATCCCATTGCAACCATGTTAATTCATCCAGTGAAGTCAGAATAGTTGTAGCCCCACTCCTACATTCCTCTGAATAAATTCCTTTTATTTTTCCAATTAAGGTGGTCCGAGGTACATTAAACTGCTTGGAGACAGTGGCACATGGTAATCTTTGTTTAATGACTTCTAAAGCCCGCCGTAATTTTTTTCTTGTTGGTTAACATGCTGGAATATACATGTAATATTAAAGGACAGCTAAGAGAAACATGAAAATACTGAAAAGCACAAACATTGCTAGTCAAATTCTTAAGATTGAAATACCTTGTACTTTAAGTGTGGAATCGATTAACTTGATTCAGACATCAATTGAACATTGATTCGACAATGTTGTCGGATTTACGACCAGAGCCTGAAAGTAATTTTCTTAATTCAGAAAGAATATAAAACATGAACCTATAAAGAGAGAACACCATTTTTTTTCCATATTTTATGTGTACATAATTTCGACATTGTGGTCTTAGATCACTGCTAGTGTCTTAGATCCCTCTAGTTTTTACATGTATCTAAATTAGACACCCCAAAAACTATGAAATAATTTGCAAATTACCACTCATACTTTTTAATAGTAAAATATAAATGATCAAAAAGTTCATAAAAACTCGCTTACCTTATTTTTGTCATTTTATGGGGATTCTGACGGAATTGGGGACGGTGTCTGATTTTGGGACATTTACCTTAGTTCGATAATATTCGTTGTATATATCATATATTATCTATATTTTATATTTATGATTCCAAGTCAATGAGACTAGTCAATTATTTATGAATCTTGAAAATTGTGCCAGTGCTGGTTTTATTTCGCCTCTAAAGGGTAACATTCACTATTCTCCAACACATTTGCTATATTTGTGCAAGTTTAATTTATAATTGAATATGGTTCGATTGTTATGAAAGATTTCAGGCTTCAAACTCTTGAATTAAGACTTTTTTTTTTTAATTCAAACCTTAAATTATGAATTTATATTGTAAATAGTAAAATTAGATTTAACGAATTTCCTGAAACCTGATTGAGGATCATAATATAAAATATCGTTAATGTTGTCAAACCGATTTTGGGACGTGAATATCGTGCTTGTACTGCGACTTTTTTGCAGTTGCTTATGTAACGTGTGTATGCTGTATCACATTTTTTTTCTGTAAAAATATAACGATATACGGAAGTGTTTTAATAAGTATTAAATAAACGAATGGTAACTTGAAATGCTCCTGGAACCAACAAAGTATTTTTTAATGGCAAGTTTGAAACTATATCGTAGTCTTTTAGGACGTGCTTTATCCAGGGAGCTAAACGACAAACGTTCAAACTTCCTTACAAATATTGCTTATAACTACTACTGTCTATACCATCTATATTTTTGTAGAAAAAAATCCAATTTGCAATTCCCTGTCCGGGAATAAAGTGTATTTTTATGTTTTAAGGTTTCATAAACCTCCAAAGTTAAATTAAAAATTATGTAGTTTGTCATTGTTAACTTATTGTAAACTTAGGTTAAATCAACTTTTGTTTGTTCCACGATGATGCGTGATTTGAAAATATTTTCTTTTTTCGTTGTGTATTTATATTATATTTCGTTTCTTAATGTGCGTTTTTGTTCGTGAAACAACCAAAACTAATTCTTGTATAAATAGTTAGATTATTTTGTATTGAAATAAAAAAAACATATTTATAGTTTAGGCTCATGTTAAGTTAATGTAATCATATTTTTCTAAGCTTATGTTTAATCATAAGTGTCATTTGTATTGAAAACGTAAAAAGCTTAGTACTTGAAAACCTTTACATACAACACAAAATATATTCGAAAAGTTTTGGGCTAAAATTGATAGTTTATCGAGTTATACATGTAGAATTCCACCACGTACAGGGTGGCTCGTTTATTATGGGATGACACCTTATCTCAGAATCTGAGGGGTGTACCAAAAAAAGTTTAATACAAAAGTTGTTTGGATTTACTCAATCTTTTAAAATATTATATTTTTATATATACAGGGTGTTCGTATTTTCGTGGACAAGTATCAACTTCCTTATTTTAAATAGAATACATTGTATATTAAGGCATTTTTGAATTCCTCAGAAAATTACAGATATTTTTTACATATAATATCTTATATCTAAGTCTAACCGTTTTTGACATATTTTGAATTATATGTCAAAAATTACATATTCAAAGCCTTTATTATTTAATTGGAGTTGGTTTCCTTGTAGAAGGAGATCTACTTTAGTGGTCTGTGTTGACATTTTTATAATAAATAAATACAGGGTGATCAAAAACTCACATTAAAAACAAATGAAAAAATCGTCATTTTTTTCAAATGGAAACCCGTTATTTTTATAATTTTATCATTATTATTATTATTATTATTATTATTATGGTCATCAGCAGTATAAAGCGGAAGTCCGATAAGTCTACTGCTATGTATTTTAGTTTTTCCTAATGTTGAATGTCACTCCCTGAGCCAAGCACTCCCGAGCTCACCACAATCAGTCCCCTCCGCAATAAAGATGTTTATGTATATATCATCAACACCATTCAGGTGAACTTGGATTTATAGGTAATGTACGAACCCCTCACTGATTGCCTTCATGTTACTGTCCAACCGATTTTTGAAGGTATTTTTATTTGGTGCTGTGACAGCTTCCTCAGGAAGAGAGTTCCACCTATACTCCACACGATTACACAGAAAGTTCGTAGGTGTTAGGGTTGAGTTCTTTTCTTTTTTCACTTTTAGTGTAGTAGTAGTATATTCTGTATTAGATACATTAAATACTTTACAGTACTTTACAATTATTAATTAAAATTCAAAGATAACTGTCATGTGGCGTGGATCTTGTCAACAGAAATGACTAAACAAAACTCAAGTCTAATGTATATAAAATCGCACTATCATTCTCTTTCATTCCCCTATTAACATAGAAAGAAAAAAGAAAAGAAACCCTTTTATTCATTCATTCACACACAGTTAAAAAATATAATAAGAAAAAAAACATTATTAAAAGCACCCTTATTAACTACATAACTAAAAACTAAAGGAGAGCTTCATCACGATTTGCTGACAAAAGGCTTTTGATTGCAGATATATTTTTAGATCTTCTCTAATTTCTTTATCTGATTTCTGCCTGAAGTTTATTGGTAGTTTTTTCCAGACATCCAAAATCCCCTGAAACACATTTCTTTTTACAAAAGTAAAATTGGGCTTATCAGTTTTAAGGTTGTTCTTGTATCTGGTATTATGTGAATGTTGTCCCCTTAAATTTTCAAATAAAACTTTATTATCAAGAATAAAAGAAATGCATTCATATGTATAGATAGAGTAGAAGGTTAAAATTTTATAATGAACAAAAAAATGGTCAGTAAGATTCCTGATATGGTAGAGAAAGAATAGCTCTCAAGCATCTCTTTTGTAAAATCAGAATTCTATCTGAGTCCCTTGAATTACCCCAATATATTCTATACCTGATACGGGACTGTATGTAGGCATGATATAATGAAAAGGCAGCGGCCGTACCTACCTCCTGTGTTATTAACCTCAACGCAAAGCAGTATCCGGACATATTTGCCGCCACCAACCCAACAGGTTCACCCCAGTCCAAACGTTGATCTATAATCACTCCAAGAAAATTTGCTGATTGTTGTGTTTTTACGTCTGTTCTTCCAATTTGTACTAAAGATTCTTCAGATGGCCTCTGTTTAAAGTTTATGAGTTGTGTTTTTTTTGATATTTAATAAGAGGTTATTCATTTCGAACCAGTCTTGTAGCAGATTTACAGCTTGGGAATCCCGATTCACACACTCCTGTTCATCGTTTTGACTACATATGAGACTTGTATCATCGGCAAACATAACCATGTCATCATAGATATTAGTGACATCATTAGTATATATTATGTAAAACAAGGGTCCTAAAACTGACCCTTGTGGCACTCCTCTTTTTATTTCTTTGTAGCTCGACCTCCACTGCCTACCATCACCTGTGTTATCAACAACACACTGCCTACGATTTGACATATAGGACTTAAGAAGATCAAGAGGAACCCCTCTGACTCCATAAGCCTCTAGTTTTTTTCCAGTATAGAATGGTCCACACTATCGAAGGCTTTGGATAGATCCAAATAAATTGCCATGGTAGCTTTCCTATCATTCATTGATGAAATAACCCTCTGCAGGGCTTGATACATTGCTCTAACTGTGGATTTACTTTTCCTAAAACTATTTTGTTTTTCTGTTGCTTCTTTTCAAGAAAGGCTTCAAGCCTGTTGTAAATTATTTTTTCAAATATTTTATTTATATTAAGGAGCAAAGATATTGGTCGATAATTCTTGAGGTCAGAGAGGTCATCTTTTTTGAAGACTGGCTTAGCCAGAGCGACCTTTAGGAGCTCTGGATAAATGCCCTGCCGAATTGTCAGGTTTATGACGTGAGCCAGTGGAACAGCCAACACACCAGAAATCCGCTTCAAAAACCAGACAGGAATATCATCATGATCTGTAGATTTTTTGTTCTTTAGATGTTTAATTGTACCTTCTACTTCCTCTGGACCCGTAGGTGAAAGGAAAATACTATTAGGGTATTTTTGTATCTTGCTTATATCAACCTCTTTGCCAAGGTTTATGTTTAGGAAAAAATCGTTCACAGTGTCAAGGAAATTACATTGATTATCATCACCAATTACACTCGACTCCATAAGTGACTTTTTTGAGCTTTTTTAACCAAAGACCATGTAGCTTTACCTTTATTGTCAGATTCTGAAATGTCTTTAAAATTTGTCATTCTTTTAGCCTCCCTTATTACCTTTTTTAAGATACTACAGTAGTTTTTATAATATTCCCTGCTTATATGACCTAGATTAAGTTGTTGAAACAAATAATATTTTCTTTTTGAAGAGATTTTAATACCTCGTGTTATCCATGATCTATTTTTTGACTTTTTTAAACTAATTTTTTTGATTGGAAATGATTTAGGTCAACATCCAATATACCTGACAATTTATTAAAAGCTTTTTCAGCATCCACCTCCTTAAACACATCATCCCACACACCGCCAGTCACCTCAGAATGTAGGGCCGTAGCTTGGATCTTGAGAATATTCTACCCGTTCTCCATTTATCCACTTATTTTTTGGTGCTTAATTCGGTACTAATAGAGATACCTATAGCATGATAACACTTCAGCATTGCTAAAATCAAGAAAATTGAGAAAAAAATTATCTTGAATCAAATATTGTTTGAGTAAAATTATATGAATGTAAAAGATCCAGGAACCTTTGCTTTTCTGACTCACTCTCATTAAGATTTTTTTCCGACACATTTATATTAAAATCACCGGTCATAATAATCTTAAAACTGAACATGCATTTTGACATAATGCCTCAAAAACACCAAAATCACCGAGACATGCTATAGATATAGATATGATTTTGACATTTATTGAGAACACCACATACTTCAAAATGTCCCTCAATACTGTAGTTCTGTATGTCAAGCATCTCATTATAACTATCTTCTTTCCCGACTTGTACAAAAATGCAAACACCTCCATGCTGGCTGTGCATTCTTGCATAACAAGTAAGCATTTGGTACCCTTCGATGTTAATGAAGTTTTCCTCTCCTGGCTTGAGCCAGTGTTCATTTAGACACAAGATCTCAGGTTTTGTTCGCTTGAGCTAGAGTAACCTCCATTTTGCATAAAGACATGAATTTGGGGGCTTACCTTTTCTGATATTAATTCATCCTTTGTGGATCTCGTCTTAGGTATAGAAAATGGTTAACCACTACACCGTTACCCCATAGCTGTGGATTCATAATCTTTTCCTTATCATCAAGCTCCACCTCAACTTTAAAGGAGCTAAAAAATTTATGTTTTCTGGTTTTCATTTTCTCACACTTACATGCAATCTTGGTCTTGTCTCTTATATATTCTACAAGTTGTGTAGTCTCTACATTCACTCCCAATCCGGATATAAAGACACATCCCTTCTTTTTGGCTACACTTAGGCTAAATGTAGAATTTTCTCCAAGCACTGGTTCCGGTCTCATCTGCTTCAACCTCCTTTGCCTTTTGTTTGTCACCATCTCCCACCTGATCTGTTGAAGTTTCCTCCATACAAGTCTTTGTATCATTGTTTTGTTTATTATTATGAAGTTTTTAGGTTGAATAGCCTCGGTTGTCTTGTTTACTTCACTTGGAACCTGCTTTGCTGTTGTTAGTATAACTTTATTGTTTCCATTAGATTCTTCTTGTGTGGGATTGCTCGGAACGTCCTTGGGGTTTTCCACATGTGAAAGTTCAATTTCCTGTACATGAAGGTCATGCTCATGCTCCAACGTTTTTGTAGGTTGGTGATCCCTATTATCATCAGGTAAAGGGGGGTAAGATCCTCTTTGTTTACTGCTCTGATGTTAGAAGTTATGTTGTTCTGTTTGTTTATTTTTCTCTTTTAACTTTTTCTCTTAAAAGAGAGGTATTTTCACATAGAATTTAATTTTTGCTCCTTAATTCGCATATGAGCTCATTTAGGAGGTGCGTTATTTGTACATGAAACCCATTATCATCATTTGTTGTTGTTTCTGTTGAGGTTAGGTTATGATCAAGACATTCAACTCGCGTTTCATCAATGAAACGGATTTTTACAGCCCAATCCCTCTTGGCACAGGATATATGGTACACCTTTCCACATTTTACACAGATTATTGCACTCGTTTGTTTTGTTTTACAGCAAAAACACTTAATTTTTTTGTCCGATTCGTCATGCGCGTCTTTACTTGACGCCATCTTACTAGCGCAAAAACAATACAAAAAAACTATGATTGCTTAATGAAGAATGAGCATTTGCGTACGTATCAGTATTAGTCTCCCGAAATGCATATAGTCCCACACAGTCTTCGGCAAAGTCCAAAAAGGCTTTTTCTTAAGACACTATTAGATATCCCAGTCGATTATCCTTTTCGACGTTCTCTCAGCCCACATTCTCCATAAACTCGGCCTAACTTGCAACACCCAAATGTATGTCCTCTAAGGTTGGCATTAGTGTCGAGTGTAAAGAGCGATCCACTGTTAATATTCTCCGAATAGTGACCGTTAAGCATCTTATAGGTTTCGATCAAGTCGCCCCTCTTTCTCCGCCGTTTCAGTGTCGTGAGATTAAGGCATTGAAAGCATTCTTCATATGGCAAATGGTTCAACTCAGTTGGTATTTTTGTTACCCTCCTTCGAACTTTCTCTAATTGTTTGATGTTCTTAACATAGATGAATTCCACACACTGTGCGCATACTTCAACTTAGGTCTTATAAATGTTGTATAGAGCTTTTTATGACTTGTGATGTTCTCGTGGAAAAAGCCCTCTGCCAAAGGTATATCAATGAATTCGCCCTTTTAACTATACTGGAAATGTGTATCTCCCATTTGGGGTTGCTGGAGATAATTACACCAAGATCTTTTTGGTCAGACACTGGTTTAGGCTGCTTCCCGTTGAGGATTATCATTTCCTAGGTGAGGAATAGTACATTATTTGTCTTCATTTAAACTTAGCTGCCACCGGTCAGTCCAGTCCTCTAGATCCTGGATATCCCGAAGAAATTCATTATACTGAATATTGGGATTACTGAATATATTTGTGTCATCTGCAAATAAGCTTATATTTGTTCTAATTTTGGAAGTGATAAAAAGCAGAAGGTCTAGTACAGACCCCTGTACTACCCCACTTTACACCTGCATTGATTTTGATAAACAACCATTCACCTGTTCTGTTTTTTAAAAATATTTCTGTCCAGGACATGAGATTTCCCCTTATGCCATAATGTCCCAACTTCAGAACGAGTCTTTCTATTGGAACTTTGTCGAAGGCTTTCTGGTAGTCCAAATATAAGATATCCACAGGACGGCCTTCAGAATCAAATTCGATGTTGTTGATTTTTGTGGGAGAAAACCATGCTGCTCTCTCGGAATAACACCACACTCTATAAGAAATCTAACCATCTGACTTGTAATGATTTTTGTCCAGTACTTTGTACAAGTGACATGTTAGACTAATTGGTCTATAATTTAATGGCGCCAGTACTTCTTTGCAATTGATCCGCAATAGAGCTGAGATGTTGTCTGGCCCTGGACTGCTGTCTTTCTTAAGTGTCGAGATAGCCTCAAGTACTGTTTCTATTGTAATTTCAATTCTTTCTAATGAAGGAATTGTATTTGTCAGTTGCTGCATAGTAGATAGATTTATCTTGTTTTCGTGAGTATAAACGTCTTTGAATCGTTCTGCACATAAGTCGACTGTCTGTTGCAAATCAAGAACTACCCGGCCTGTGTGTGCATCTTTAAGTACCAGTTCTAATATGTTGCTGTTTAGCGATCTTTTTATGTATGAATAAATTTGTTTTTCGTCACTGTCCAGTACATATATTATCCTCATATTTCTTTCTGGTTTCCATAATTGCAGTTTTAAGCTTGTTGTTCTGATTTCTGTAGGTTGTATATTTACTTTCAGTTTTGTTAGCTTTGTATTCATTTCACGCTTTTTATCTATTTCACTAAAAATTTTCTGATTTATCCATGGCTTATTTGATCCGTTGGATTTTAAAAGGTATACACTTTTCTACAGAATAATGGATTGCCTGTTCAATGTGGGCGACTTTGGTGTTGATGACTGTGTCCTCAAGTGTATCTGAACACTCTCACTGACTCTGGTATAATCTGCCTTACAGAAATTTCTTCTTTTTATTTTTCTTGGATACTCTGATTTGAGTTTTCCCATTTAGGATTTGCTTTGGTAACCTGTTGTCATTCATTCTCTGAACGTGTCCGTACCATTTCAGCTGGTTGACTTTGATGTCTTCTACTATGGTATGTGTGACCCCCATGATTTCCCGGATTCTGTCATTTCTGATTCTTTCAATTCATGACTTTCCAGCGGCTCGTCTCCAGAAGTCCATTTTAGTTGCTTCAAGCATTTTTTCTGTTATTTGCGCTTGTGCTGTTCCAGCTTTGTCTCGCCCATTCCACTGCTATAAGTTACGACGCTTTTTACAATACTATTATAGATTTTTTGTTTGTTTTTCTTGGATACATTTTGGTCCCATAGCACGCCATTTAGAAGACTAATGGCTCTTCTTTCTTGGGTGTTTCTCTCCTTTATCGCTTCATCTGTAGTCCTGTCGTGTGTGATGGGCATCCCCAGATATTTGTATTTTCCACGGTGTTTTATCCTTTGTTGTTGTTCTTCAAGCACTAGGTCTTCTTGTTTTTGTATTCTTCACTAGTTTTCTGGTCATATATTCTAGATCTTCATGGTTTTGGGCCAAAGCATAAGGTGTATAAGGTAGTGTCCTCATTTAGGGGTATACCCATGTTTCTACATTTTCTCTTCCATGTTTTTAGAGCAGGTAAATTTTGAAAAGTGAAAAGCGTAGATGAGAGGCGACATCCCTGCTTTAGTCCTTTGTTAACTTTAAATCCTGTTGATAATCTCCTTCCGATTTTAATTTTTGTCGTATTTTCTTGGTAGAGACGTTTCACAGCCTTAATTAGGTTGATGTTAGTTTTTTCAGTTAATCCCATAGTTTGGTTTGGGAGATGATATGGTATCCTTTTTCAGTTCGACATATAACATATGTACTTTTTGGTTAAATGATGTCTTTTTCTCTATGATTTGAGTAATACTGAACAGGTGGTCCATTGTGGATCTTCCAGCCCTGAATCCTGCCTGGTCTTCCGCTTCTGAATCACTATATTCCCTTTCTATCTTTTTTGTCAGTATCTTTCTGTATACTCTCGAAATCGAACTTAACACTACGATTCCTCGATAGTTGTCACAATTATCTTTACTGCCTTTTTTGTGAATAGTGGACATATATGATGTTCTCCATTCTTCTGTTATTTTTCCCCCGTGGCTACAGCTCTGGAAGATTCGAGCTGTTTGTATCATTTTTCTGTGCCGGGTTAGTGTTCGGCAAATGTTTTTTACCTCTGTTGTAGTTATTCTGATTGGGGATGCTGACGTTTGTATATTGGGGGTTTGTGAGTCTTGGTGTAAGAACTGTGTTCTCGGTTCCGTTATCAGTTGACCAAAAAATAGTTGTCCCATTTATCCAGGCGTATTGGTCAAATAATTTCTTTTTTTGGTGTTTTGTCTTAGGGACTTTAGTATCTTCCATTCTTCTGTGCTTTTTCTTCCCCCCAGGTACGTGTTTATTCTTGTACAGTTTCTTTCCCATGTTTCGTTTTTCTTTTGTGTTGTCATTCTACGGTCCTTCGCCTGGGTTTCTTTGTACTTCACTTTATCTTCATCTGATTTCGTGCTTAGGTATCGGTTGTAGGCTATTCTTTTTAGATTTTTTCCTGGTTCCACCAATACGGTGTTTGTTTTCCTGTAGGTTTCAATTCGCCCAGGGCTTCATAGGCTGCGGCGTGAAGGCATTGCTTTATATATTCTTAGTGTTCTTCGGGGTTATTAAAGTTCTCTTCGGTTAGTTTTTCATCTAGTCTTTTCCGGTATGGTCTTGACAGGATAATTCTTCTTATTTCTGTGGTGTTTATCCTAGAACAAGGCTTGCCCAAGATACTTTTGCACAAATCGCATGGGTAACTAAATACATCACTGGAGCCTTTGATGGTCCCTTAAAAATACATGTCTGATGACATTTGCTACATGTGCCACTCATTTTAGGTTATCCTTTGGAAACTGTATTTTATAATGCAAACAAAAATCATGATCTGACTTAACAAAATTTTTTTTATCATTAAATTATCAAACTTATTGTTCCAATACTTTGGAGACTTCTTAAGTCCATATATAGATTTATTTAATTTATAAACTTTTTGACTTACAGTTTGTCCTGGCAATGTCACGTCCTCCTTGATGTCACCATAAAGGAAAGCACTTTGCACATCCATTTGGTGCACTATAATTCCATAATGATTGGCCATTGCCAACAGGATTCGAAATGTGCACAACTTGGCAACAGGTGCATACAGGTCATACAATTCCTCACTTAAGTCCTGCAGAAAACCCCTTGCCACTAACCGCGCTTTATACTGTCCATCACTTTTAATCTTGAAAACCCATTTACTGTCGATTCGTTTTTTGTCCTTGGGTCTCGGCGCTTCATCCCACGTATTATTGTCTCTAAGCACTTTCAGTTCCTTCTGTATAGCCTCCTTCCACTTCACACTGTCCCTTCCCGACATAGCTTCTTTTAAGTCCGAAGGCTCCTCACCGTCTGTATAAAAGCACATATCACACTGGTCCATATCAGAGTTCATATCATAATCTTTCATCCACACTGGTTGTCTAATTTGCCTCTTTTCTGTATCCCTTAAAATACATATCTGTTGTGCATTGCCTCCTGGTTCAGTTCCCCTCACTGATTCAACAAGAGATTGATCGGAACCGTTTGCATCCTCAAAAATATTAATCTCCTCATTAGGTCCATCCAACACACTCTCACTACTCTGATCACTTTAATCAGCTGGCTCATCTACTTCTTTATAGTCAAGTGTTTCTCTTAATATGGGCCCTTCATTTATTTACTCCTTTTCGTCTAGAAAGTTTAAGAGTTTTTCGTTCTTCAGAGGGGCCTTTAAATGAGGCTTGTCATCTCCAGGTATAAACACCACATCTCTGTGAATCTCAACAGTTTTCTTTTCTGGCAGATATACTCGATAACCTTTTACCTCATCACTGTATCCCACAAAAATTCAAAAATTCCAAAGATGTTTTTAGCATCCAATTTCAACCTTTTTTGCTTTGAAATATGAACACTAACCTTTTTGCCAAACTCCTGGAACAAATTCATACTCGACTGTTCATGAAACCATAATTCATAAGGTGTCTTGTCTCTCTGAGAACTGATTCCAGCTCTATTTAGTGTAAACATTGCTGGATTCGCTGCTTCGGCCCAAAAATCTTTATCTAAACCAGAAGATGTAGCATAGTTCTTATCAGCTCCATTATGGTTCGATTATCACGTTCCGCTCTCCCATTTTGTTCTGGAGTATACGGGCATGCCTTCTGGTGCATAATTCCTCTCTTTTCACAGATACTCTTAACCTTCTCATTGACAAATTCCAAGCCATTATCTGTCCGCAATATCTTCACCTTCTTTTGTGTCATATTTTTTGCCTGATTCAAAAAAACTCAATTTTTCTCTCAGTTTCTGATTTGTTGCGCAAAAAATAAACTTTCCCGAAGCTTGAAAAATCGTCCTTCAAATTTAGCATATACTTAGCCCCTCCTAAAGATGTAACCTCTAATGGCCTCAGCTCACAAGGCATTTGAGCTCTGCTATGGCTTTCTGGGAATGACAATCTGTGTTGTTTTTTAGACAAACATTCACTACAAAATGGCTGATTTTCATCCTGAAACTCAATATTACCTTTTCTCAGCACTTTTCTGACCTGATCAAAATGTATATGAGCCATCCTTTGATGCCATTTGTCCAAGCTCATAACAGCATTACATTGAGCATACTTAAGACTTTCTATTTTAAACTCCATTTTAAATAATTTACCCTTTCTCTTTGCTATGGCCCTAATTTTCCCTTCTTGATCTATGATATCACACTTGTTTTTATCTGAGTGCATTTTAAAGCCTTTATCGACGGATGTACTTAAAGAGAAAATATTTACTGCCAGATCTGGAACAAATAATACATTAAGTAAGTCAGTTCTTACCCAACTGCTTCCATTGAAGGCCAAAAGTTGAACTTTTCCCACTTCTTTTACTCCTACAAAGTTGCCATCACCAACTCTTACTTTTCTTGTTACCGCCAAAGTTTCCATTTCTATAAACTGGTTTTTATCATAGCACATATGCTCGGTTGCCTCACTGTCCATCCACCAACCATGTCTTAACATCCTCTGACCCAATTATCGCCATAATCTCCACACCACATTCGGATATTAGTGCCTGGTCGGCTGACCTCTGGTTGTCCTTACCTTGAGTAGCATCCCCATGCCCTTGCTTCCTAAACCAACATTTCTCCATCAAATGGCCTGATTGCTTACAAAAGTTACAAACTCGTTGAGGGCAATTTCTTTTAAAATGATTTCCACCACACTGAAAGCATTTAATACCTGAGCTACCACTTGTACCAGCCTTATTTTTGAACTTCGACACATTGGAACCTGCTGCTAAAGCCTGCGCCTTCTCTGTCCCCTTACTCCTTTCCTCTTCCAGCATCAACCTCGACAACAGATCTGTCAGAGTGTTTATCTTCAGGAGTAGCCTCCCAAGCAGACACAAAATACTTCAAGCTATATGGCAGGGACATAAGAACTTTAGTAATAACCATTTTGTCACTAACTTCTTCGCGCATGGATTTTAGGGTGCCCTTTATTTCTTCTAATTGGGAAATAAAATCTACCACCTTCCCATCTACATACTCTAGAGCAAAAAATCTTTGTGTTAATAGATGTACACTGACCTGTGACTGATGCTCGTAGATTTTCTTAAGTTTTGCCCACATTTCTGCTGAGGATTTGCATGTTAAAATATGATTTATAACCCTCTCACCCAGTCTGGAAACTATGATCTCTTGAGCCTTGGCGTCTTTGTTATCCCACTCTTGGGTGTTTCCTGGAGGCGTTGGCCTCTGTGGTGCCATCCTCTATGCCAAAATAGCCCTTTGACCTTAATGCTATTTGTACTTGAAACTTCCAAGTAACCCAATTTTCACCGTTTAATTTTGCGATATTTATCAAGCCTACTTGCTCCGCCATGTCTCTGTGTTCCTCTTAGGGTTCCTTCAAGCCTCACAACTGGAGTAATACACTTTTACAGCCCAAAAAGAAACTTCTACCGCCCACCAACTTCCACAACAAAAATTGAAACTTTACAGCGGGTCTGGGCCCATAACCGTGCCCGTGCGTTTTTGGAAGTTGGGGTCTTAATTTAACACACAAGAGACAGCTTAAAACACTTTAATTACTGTCAAAGAAAAAGATTACACTTTCTAGGCACCCGACATTATTGTTATTTCGAAAAACTAAAAGTAAACAACCTAGGCTATTTCACCACAACACGCTGGTTGTAAATAACCGGTTGCCGGTCACTACCAGAATGACAGACCTACTAATTATAAAATACAGGCCCGAACACAAAAACTATTATGATATAAACAAGACAGGAATAATTTCATTGTTTTACAACACAGAACAGATACTTGTCCACGAAAATACGACCATCCTGTATATATAAAAATGTAATATTTAAAAAATGTAAGTAAATCCAAACCACTTTTGTATTAAACTTTTTTTGGTACACCCCGTAGATTCTGAGATAAGGTCTCATCCCATAATAAACGGGGCACCCTGTACATTAATTCTATAATTAGAATATCTGACGTTTTACTCTTCATATT
>MU183232.1:193079-219205 GCA_016904865.1 Pissodes strobi | reverse complement strand
AAGTTTGTATGTGATAACTTGTTAGTAATTTAGTTACGCTTATTTATGATTACCTTATTTATACATTTTGGCTTTTGTTATTTTTTACGGTAGTTATGAAAATACACTTTATGGTGGTAATTTCTACCTTTATAGACAAACTTTGTAATGTTTATAATAAAGACTATTTTATTTATTTGATATGAAATATATACAATTCTTAAACTACTATCATGCATTCACTCATTCACTCCCATAAACCAAGTTACTTATTACTAAATAGCTACAAAAGAAAACGTCTTGATTATTTATATCTGAACTGAATTAAATTAATCGTTTTCTGTCTTTGAAATTTCAACCTTTCGTTCACACCAAAAATACCTTGAGGTCTTCGTCGGTTCTCTACTGTTATCGCACCCAGGGATAGGCCTATTAAACATCAAACATTGGATTCCATTTGCTAGTATTGGAATGGATTTCTCTACCGCCAATTTCCATCCGCCATTCTATATCTTCAAGAGAGAGACGCTACGATTCTGTATTGTCTCAGAATTGCGTTAAAACGCCCAAAAGAGTTCTTTGTCCAAGCTTGGACAAAGAGAACAGAGGTACAGCAGATATTCTTTAAATATCTGTGCATACAAAAGGAGAAAATGGCCTAAAGGGACTTGACCTTTGGCCCGACGGAGCTACAGCACTTTGACTGCTATTCGAGTGAACGCTTGAACTGCACTAGAGAGCGGTGACTGGACCGATTTAGTGGTTGTAAGGCACTATAAATATAAACTAATAAAACAACTAAATCTTGGCGTCAAACAAGGCTGCGACAGGGACAGATGTTTTTGGCGCCAACTTTATGCGGAGCGGTGACTGGACCGACGCATCACGTTCGAGTGTTTTTAAGGCACTATAAACTAATTTTTCCTACCGGCAGGCGGCAAACTGAAAGTCGGCTGAAATAATGGGAAATGAGACAAAGATATATTAAACTGAGAACGATTAATAACGATTCGTTTGACGGAGTGACATTAGGCTGAGGCGTTAGGCAAATCTGTACGCGAGCGCGAATATGTGAACATTTTATGCGCTATTTTGACGTCTTGAGTTTGGCGTATTATCTCTGTTTTTAGTAAATAATTGCAATCATATTATACTTTATACAAATAAAATAAGAAATAATTATTTAATTATTATTGAGAAAAAAATTAAATTAAATTCAGGTCAAGTTATTTTATTTTGTTTTCCCCTTTTCTCAGGTATCAATTAATTAAAAAGCCAAAACGCTGGCTAACGCCGGCGCCCCTTTGGGATTTGGCGCCCCTAGGCAATTGCATTTTTCTTTCTACAGAATGCTGCATATAACGGAATCTGTTAAACCGACAAACCAGGTTCGGACTAAGGAGTAACTGAAATACAATGCTTTAAATGCACAATGTGCTATTTACCTGGGGTTAAATAAATATATTCAGAGTTTAATTATGACTCATTCATACTACGGACATACAGGGTGTTATCGTTATCACCAAACTATACGGTGAAAAACGAAAGTTATACACATGTTGGGGTGTTTCCCCAACATCATGAATTGACTATTTTGAAAGAAAGTTGGGCAGCGAATAGAGGAACCATATAATAACATAATAAAAGAGAGAGTCTACTAGTACTCGAAACACTGATGTGTAAACATATGTCCTATATCGGCAGCATGGACATGAAAATCAAGTACCGCCCTAGTGGATAGCTTTTTAGAAGCGCCATTGCAATCGCAACCGTCCTTCGTGGCCGCCCTGGATTAGCTTGCTCCTCAATGCGCATGGGTTATGGTTGTCACATCGGTTTACACATTTCCGTTCCCACATTTTCGTCCCATTTGTCGAGATGCCGAGATTTACCCTCATACCGCCGCCTAAGATGTTTACACATCAAAAACAAGATCTCTCATACACCGATTATCTGTGTCTCATAGTTTTATCTCCAGAGAGGTGTGATGCTCCAAAAAACTACCCGGCAGGTAATGTACGCCGATAATCACAGTAAGATAGAAGGTAAATGGGACACAAGAGGAAACTTTTTGGCTCTAGAGGGACGGACTCTTCCTACCAGGAAGGAGAAGTTTTAAACAATTTGAACTGTCCGGAAAAACTTGACTTCGGCCAGAAAAACCCTGCGGTGTTTTCGCCCAAAATGAAGCAAATGCACTAAGGCTTGAGCAAATAGAATGGGATATCAAAAGAAAATACCAGAAATATTAACTAATTATCTATTAATCATTAGTTTTAGGTTAATTAAAGCCCAGAAATCAGAAAAAATTACTCTTTTGTCTGAAACAGCACAAAATAATACAGAGAATCAGTTAGTTTTACCTCCGTAACGTGCATAAAACAGTAATAGGGAAAATCAAACAAAAAAAAATCAATTTACCTGTAGACAAGGTATTTAGAAATTCGATGACGCTGGTTTTGTTGCCTCAAAAGTTGGTCAAATCGGAACTTCTGGGGACCAGTACAATGTAAAAAAACAAATCTTTCGCCAAAAATGTGGTTCATCTAAACATTTTTAGGCATAAAATATTCTATGAGACATTCCCCTTTTACTGGAAAAAAGAAAGTTGCAAAGTCAAGTTCACCATTTTGTACATCTTTGGCAATTTTTAATATATTTTTTTCAGTCTTTGAAGACATTATCCTAAAACTAAAAAAAACGAGTAACATAAAAATATGATAAATCACACTTCGTATCCCATTTATGACACATGATCGCTTAATTGACTTGATTAATATAATACATGTCAGGAATCTTCAAATATTAAAACACCATGCATTGTGCTCCTCTCGCTTCGGGAGTAAAACCAACAAAAAGTACCTCAAGGCATAACCAAAATAAAAAAATATATATGAGCGAGTCTGCTAATACTCGAGACACTGATGTGT
The DNA here is from genome assembly GCA_016904865.1 of Pissodes strobi. NCBI lineage: Eukaryota > Metazoa > Arthropoda > Insecta > Coleoptera > Curculionidae > Pissodes > Pissodes strobi. The sequence continues at coordinate 216,296 of MU183232.1, read as the reverse complement.
AAACATATCCTATATCGACATCGGTTGTGTAACTTAATGTATTGATTCACTAGCGTTTAACTGGATAATTTTTTAAAGCCCTTGGTATTTGTTTTGCTTCACAAATATTTGAGCAGCCCTCGTAAAAAGTATATATCGTCTTCGTGACGCCTGAATATAGGCAATAACTTATTTGGAATTGGTAGCCTATATTCTGGCGTTAGAAAGAATACGTTTTACAAGGAAGCGCTGAAGTAGCTGCGCACTAATCACAGCGCAGGGGTTATGATGATTTACCGTCATACCGCCGCGTAAGATGTTTACACATCAAAAAAAATTAAGAGACACTTGCAAATAGTAACGCACATTTTACCTAATGCCGGTTCCCGTAAACCATTCGATAAATATCGTCCCGGCAGTAAAATATAATCATGGAATATAGCGTGTGATTTATCCGCTCGCCTTAAAATATTGTGGTGCTGCAATATATTATTATGTAAACTATGTTACGGCAATTCGACTTAATCAGATTTAGGACTGGGTGGTTGTTTTATTTAACATACAGTATAACGAACTGTATGATGTGACGCCTCATCTTGGTTGGCGTGCAAGTTATGTAGCTCATATAGGGCATCGATCTACGTCAGGTGAGAAGAGATGATAACATTTGCGTCTACCTACAGCAATTTTGAGCCTTCACCCATGCGTACGGTGCTAATTCATATATTTTTCAAAGTTGTTTTTTCTTGATTTTGGGCATTGCCTTGGGTTAGTTTTGTTTGGTTGCGCCCTGGAGCGAGCGAAGCGAGCGGAGGGCCTTGCATGAAGTGAAATATTAGAACGGCAAAACCGAGCTGCTGCCAAAGGTTGAAAATTTGCCGTAGGTAGACGCGAGTGACGATAAAGAAGGCACTTCGATAAAACAATAACAATGTCTATTGTTCAAAGACTTAGTAAATTTACACTGTACTCGATTACTAAAATACGCATGATCTTTCGATTGAGGTATGGTTTGAATAATTGTTTATAAGTTTTGGTCCCTTTTATGTTATAATATTTCTTTAAGAGCGGTTTTGCATTTTAATTTATGGTCAGCTCTAGTTAATGCATTAGGTTTTTTTTTAATCTTAATCTCACTCAGCACTTTAAGGCACTGTAACTATTTAACTTTTAAAATCTATTGACATGGAATTTTAATAGATTCATAGATTTAACTTAAGTACTTTGGACGGGTAGCCCAAAAGAAACTGCGCTCCCGTGAGCTGCTCCTCTGGATTTAATAAAGTCTGCTGACTTTAAGGTTAATAATTAAGTGCGCTGTTCGCTCGCGTTGCTTGTAATTTATCTTGCTGAATGTGTACAGGGTTATCCAACGAGGCCTAGAGAAGGCGATTTTTTGACTTTCCCTGTACTTTTATAAAAAAAAGTGAAATAGCCATCGTATGTAATTTTCTCCCGCGAATTCGTATATGTTCAGCAAAAAACAATTGAACATCAAATAAAAGTACTAGGGGTCACTTTGATATTTTTTTAAATGAAACACCCTGTATATTACTAAATTTTTGGACTCTCTAGAAAAATCTAAACACATTTTGTGTATAATATCCTATACCTATCTTTAGCTGTTTACCCAATATTGACAGTTGAAAGTCGGGCATTTTGACACTTTGACAGGCTCTAAAATCTAAACCGCACGAGATCAAAGAAATCTAGATTTTTCTAGAGAGTCCAAAAATGTAGTAATATACAGGGTGTTCCATTTAAAAAAATATCAAAGTGACCCCATAGCACTTTTATTTGATGTTCAATTGTTTTTTGCTGAACATATCCGAATTCGCGGGAGAAAATTACATAAGATCGCTATTTCAGTTATTTTTTTATAAAAGTACAGGGAAAGTCAAAAAATCGCCTTGTCTAGTCCTCGTTGGATAACCCCGTACATAATAATTTCCAAGTTCAAGTTCAAAGTTAGGACAGGGTAATGTTTATTTAGTAGTAGTATTATTATATGGTTTTTCAACTACTTTTTATATGATAATTGTATATAGATTTTTATAGTTTTGCGATTTTAATATGAATGCTTATTTATAATAATAATCATATGCAGCAAAAGCTATAGAATATTTGGGCTAAATATGCTAATAATTGATTTAAGGTGTCGCGTCGCCGACCCTCATTGTGTCGATAACGCTTTGTTGCTATGTCGATATGTGGTTTTTGATAATACAAACATATATCAATTCTTACGAGCTGCCACGTTAATTGCCCTAATTTTTACCTCCCTGGGAGAAAATGGGGCCTTTCCTCCCCCATTCACGGGTCTAAAGGAACATTATTTCCGTGCTAATTTTAATATCAATCATTAATGGCCGATTTTTAACTTCAGAAGCTGTTTTTCTTTACCTCTTGTTAATAGCTTCAATTGTTTACCATATCAATAACAGAAACTTCTCACTTGTCAAAGTTGTTTTACCTGACGAGACAAAAATAAATGATCTTGCCTAATAGATAAGCAATCTTATAAAGTATACAGGGTGTCCGGATATTCCACCGATAAACTTCACCAACTGGTGAAAAATGAGGTAGAAACATAAGCCTTTTAAGTGCCCCTTTTCCAAAATACATAGGGCCAAAATTCAAAAATCAAAAATAACAAAAATAATTGTAGTAAGTATTTAAGCTTTTCTTTAAATACCTTAAATTTTGACCAAAAACTCGTTTCTCACATTTTATGCAGTGGTGTGCTGCAGTGGGAGGCGGTAATTTGACTTCCTCTATTTGTTACGTCACGGGTTGAATGATAATTATTTGCCATGCTTTTAATTTTTTACTTATCACGTTTTCGAGTTATTTGACTTTGAATAAAATATTGTGCAGGATTTTCTTAATTATTTACCACGTGTCTTATAAATAAACGAAAGTATATTATAAAAAAGTGTTTAAGGTACCTTCACACGAATAATTTACATTATTTTCCTATTTTGATAAATTAATATAACAGAAACATCTCGGGAAACAAAACTTCTCGGTACTAAACCTACCCAGGTCGTAGAAAGACTCGTGCGGTCCTAAGAAAACTGGTCCGGTAGGAAAAATCCTGCGCAACATCAACATATTCTAATTTCTACATAAACCGAGGCAAACATTTACAGATTAATTAAACAAAATGAGATATCATAGAAAGAAAAACTAATCAGAAGAATTAACTAATAACTGGTACTAACGCAATTAAAATAAAATAAAATAGCACGAAATAAATAAGGAAAATTTACCGATTACCTGCGAAGCATTCACATTTCACATATAGAACAATTGAAATAGAAACATATAATGCGAAGGAAACATCAGAAATAAAAGCAATTTTTTACCTGTTTAAGGGCTTTTTCTAGAATCTGACGCTGAAATCAGCTATTTGCCCCAAAAATAGTCGGGACGAACTCGCACGAAGATTAAAAAGAAATCAGAACCTGATCATGTATGATGGAACTTTACTCAACATGACTACGTTCATAGGAATCAAAGTCAAAAACGCCAGCTGCAAATATAGTATTAAATTGAATTGTTTTTTTTTTCAAACAGCTAATACCTGCTACCAATAATTCATCGTCATTTCATTCATGTCGTATGACATTGTTATCACTTAAAATTTTGATTTTTATCTGCTGTTTCATCAAGAAGTTCATTCAAATATTTGACTTTTACCTCCAATATTTTTTCTTGGGGGTCTCTTACTAGTCTACTACGTGAACAAGAAGTGTCCTTAGTGTTGTTTAAGTTTTCACTCTTGGCACAAGAAATGTGATAAACAACATCATAAGAGGACAGCAGAAGAAAATATGTTTATTACTGAAGGAAGTATCTTTTCCCTTGTCAACTTTGTAACATTTTAAATTTCGTATATTTAAAATTAACTTAAATTTGGTTTATATTAGGCACATGTGATATGTTTTCTTTGCCAAATAATATGTGTTGCTTTTCTTTATTATTATTTTATTATGTTTCTAAACAGTTTTTTTCTTGATTTTGGGTATGTCTTGGGTTAGTTTGGGTTAGCACCTGGTTAGTTTCCTTTTCTTGAGCCCCCGTAACAAGCGAAGCGAGCGGAGGATCATGCGGATCGACCAATAGGGGAGGCCGATTTTTACATAGTGCTCTACTGCTCTACTTGTGTAAAGGATCTTAACATTCAAATAATGTTCCCAAACATTCAATTTCGACATCACTGCGACATCTAATGCTTTATTAGGTTTGTTCTAGCAGCGATTTGAAACGGTTCCAAACCGTACGGAGTTTGCGCATAGCCATATAAGCGACGCTTATATCGTTATGCGCAAACTCCGGACGGTTTGAAACCGTTTGAAATCGCTGCTAGAACAGACCTAATGTTTTCGACAAGAAACAGTGATTCTTGCGGCATCCGTAGGATGGAGCGACGCCGCCGTTGTCCAAAATACCGTTGGTACTATTTCACTGACCTAATTGTACTAGAATCATTGTTACAATTTATTAATTTAATTAATTATTGTTTCAGAGTCGATCTTGGTCGATTTTCTAAACAAAAAGAGATGTGCTCTTAGGCACTCAAATTTACCATAGGGCTAGTTCTAAAGTCATTTCGTAAATAAAACAAAAAGCTTTAGCATTATATGAATATTTTAATAATTTACTTCACTTAGAAGCTCATAAATACACAAAATATAAACATTAAATGCATGTACCTAGTCAGTGCTACGATATATTTTTTTATATATATTATCTATGTACGATATGAACGATATCAGTCGAGGCAAGTTTCGATCTTTAAGCATATGACATGAATAATACTATAATACTCTTAAAAACTAAATCATTGCATAAATAGTTATAATACTAAACTAATTGTTCCGTATTCTTGGGACTCTCCGAACGAAGGGCGGTCACCAGCAGATCCACCTGACAAGACTGACAGGAGTGACAGAGTTATCATTGAATTATTATTATTAATTTCTCTCTGATTAATCCTATTGTAATTTTGAAAAATAAAACGTTAATTTTAAAGTAATCAGTGCACCAGTCCACTACACGCTACATGGTCCTTATCAAACCGGATGTTACAACTCGTGGTATCGAAAATACGAAGAAATCAGACGAGAAAAGCCAATCCCCGCTGCGGTAGGCAGATTTAATCCCGCTCCCGCCAGAGACAGTGGAAAGCCGAAATACGTAGAAAAGCGATTCGGAATTTCGGAACCATCCAAGTTCTGCGACAGCCGACGAGCAAAGAGAATTTGTGCGGTGGCGGTGAGTTCCTTCCGATTACATAATCATTTTACCTTAGTACAATTTGATACGTTCGACTATTGTATGCGATAGATACGTTGTTGATATTTTAGTTTCATTATTTTCATAATACATTTGATCATTGTAAAAATGGGAAATGATTCAGAAAGCGACAAGGTCAAGGCCTTAATAAAGAAACGAAGTTCTCTTAAAGCAAAGTTAACAATTTTCGAAAAATACATTAATTCTATTGAAAGCTTGCAAAGCTCGACTGAAAAGTTAGAACGTTCAACAGTGATTCAGCTTGAACAGCGAATAAGCGATACCGAAACATTGCTCATAAATTTTGACGAGATTCAAATCGAAATAGAAAGCGAGTTAGACGATTTTGAGGGTCAATTACATGAACGCGAAGAATTTAATAACAGATTTTATTCTATTTTGTCAAAAGCAAAGAGATTATTCGAAAAATGTAATATTTCCTCAGAGGAAAGTGTACATTCTAATCAATTAAGTTCAACTCAACACCCTCATGTAAATCCTACAGTTGGTGTAAAACTTCCAGAAATAAAACTGCCGAAATTCGATGGCTCTTTTCAAACATGGTTAGATTTCCGCGAAATATTTGCATCTCTTATACACGATAATTCCAATATTAACGAAATCCAGAAATTTCACAATCTACGTGCTTCTTTGATTGGGTCTGCATAGCAGGTACTTCAATCAATAGAGTTTTGCGCATCTAATTATGTAATTGCTTGGAACACTTTATGCGAACGTTTCAACAATGTAAACCTTTTAATTCAAAATCACGTTAACGCTATTTTCAACATGGAATCTATTATCGACGAATCTGCTTCAAAAATTCGCAATTTAAGCGACAATCTTTGTAAACATCTCGTTAGCCTCAAACAGTTGGGTGAGCCCACTGAATATTGGGATACTTTAATTATCTACACGATTTCTAGTAAACTCGATAAAAACACGTCTCGCGAGTGGGAACGATTGAGAGCGAAACAGAGAAATTCTTGTACCCTAGATTATTTTAAGAATTTTCTAAAAGAACGCGCTGACTTATTGGAAAATTTTGAAATGAGTATGAACAATAATCAGAAAGAAATTCAAGGTAATAAACGCGATAATTTCAATGCAAATAGAAATAGTAAACGTGGCTTTTCAAGAAGTTTGCTTGGGAAAAGCCGTACACGACAGGATTGCTAAAGCAGATGAATTATGTTTATGCCATAACTGTTTGCGTCGTAATCATGCAACAAAAGATTGTTCGTGGTCTGGATGTAAACTTTGTGGAGTAAAACATAATACGATTTTACACCCAACGCGAGATACGAAAACCGCCATTGGTATTACTTACGAAGATGAATCTGCATTGCCGGAAATTCGAAACGATAGTCAAAATACCAGTTGTCATTTAGCTACAGCACAAAATGCAATTTTATCCACAATTTTAATCACAGCTAGAGTTAATATTCGAGATTCGGCAGGTAAGTTTATAAGCGCACGTGCGCTACTCGACTGTGGTTCACAATCCAGTTTCATGACATCTGAGCTTTGTCGCAAATTGCAATTACCTAAATCCAAAACAATTTTAACTATATCTGGAATCAACAATAAAATATCACATGCGAGTTACAAATGTTGCTTAAACATTCATTCTGCAGTGAATTCATATAAATTTGATCATTCTTGTTTTGTGCCCGATACAATCACGAATAGTTTACCAGACGTTTTTATTGAACGAAAAATGTTGAACATTCCTGCTAATGTCCAATTGGCCGATCCTGAATTTGACAAAAATCAAAAGATCGATTTACTTGTCGGAGCCGATGCCTTCTGGAACATTCTACAAGCTGGAAAAATAAATTTAGGTAAGACAGGTCCAATTTTGCCAAATACTAGTCTAGGTTGGGTCATAGCAGGTCCGTTCTCAATTTTAGTACCGTATGTCATTTCAGTAAAAACCTTGACTTGCAAGAGCAGTTAGCTAAATTTTGGACAGTGGAGGAAATTCCTGACAAAAAATTATTATCTGTTGAGGAAACGTTATGCGAAAAGCATTTTGTAGAAAATTTAAAATTATCTTCCGATGGTAAATATATATAGTTTCTCTTCCTTTAAACGAGTCTCCTAATAAGCTCGGTTCTTCACGCGAAATGGCAATTAAACGATTTTCTAGTCTCGAGAAGAGACTTCAATCCAATGAAACTTTTCGAAATTTATACGTTAACTTTATGGAAGAATACGAAAACCTTGGTCACATGACAGACATTACGAATGAAGCGTACGATGCGAGTAAACCCGAATATTATCTACCTCACCACGGAGTTTTGCGACAGTTCAACCACCAAATTACGCGTAGTCTTTAACGCTTCTTCCCCGACTTCTTCCGGCATATCTTTAAATAACTTATAAATGACTGGGCCTACGATCCAGTCCGATTTACTATCTATTATTCTACGATTTCGAATGCGATCTATTGTCATATCAGCTGACATTAAGATGATGTACCGGCAAGTACTTATAAACCCAGAACAACGTAGTTTGCAGAAAATAGTATGGCGTGCAAATCCGAATGAGCCTGTAAAAACGTATCAACTGAACACTGTTACATATGGCACCACTGCAGCCCCATTTCTAGCTATTCGATGTTTACACGAATTGGCATCCGAGTGTGAAATTGAACATCCGAAAATTGCTAGAATTATACGAGAAGATATGTACGTGGACGATCTTCTTACAACCGTTGATTCGCTCGAAGAAGCAAAAGACGTATGTAACACATTTTTTAGCTTACTTCAAAAGCGAGGATTTTTCCTCCGAAAATGAAAGTCAAACGATTCATCGGTACTAGATGACGTAGATACCGATAACGCAGGAAATTGTGTCGAATTTTCTGCCGAAGGAGAGAATTGCGATAAAATATTAGGTCTCTCGTGGTTATGCAATACCGATTTCCTGGTTTTCAAAATTGTAGTTCCCGAAAGACATCAAATCACTAAACGAGTCATCCTTTCACAAATAGCTACGATTTTTGATCCTTTGGGATTGATTAGTCCGTGCATAATTATCGCAAAAATATTATTACAAAAGCTATGGTTAGAAAAGCTGGAATGGGATCAAGTTTTACCAATTAACCTCATAGATTCGTGGTTAGAGTTTACACCAGAATTAAACGTATTAAATTCATTAAAAATTCAACGAAGAGTACTTTGTAACAATCCCACGGTTATTCATTTACGTGGGTTTGCCGATGCTTCTGAGAATGGCTATGGGGCTTGTATATACGCAGTTTCTTCAAATAGCCAAAGAGAGCGCGAGTCTCATTTGCTATGTTCCAAGTCAAACGTAGCTCCTTTAAAGCCATTAACAATGCCTAAACTTGAATTGTGCGCGCACAATTATTATCTCGACTTTTATCCAATATATCAAATATTCTTGAGGTTAAATTACATAGCGTTCTCTGTTGGTCCGATTCAACGATAGTTCTAGGATGGTTACGCACTCAACCAAATTTATTAAAACCGTTTGTCAAAAATCGAGTCGCTGAGATTCAACAGCTGACCGAATCATATTCGTGGAGGCATGTTCCCACGAGGGGAATCCCGCCGATCTCGTTTCTCGTGGCAGACCAAACGACATATTAAAATCCGAATTTTGGTGGTTCGGTCCGTCCTGGTTAATCCGGGACAAGAAGGATTGGCCAGTAAACCCCATTTGGGTTGACGAGCTGCCAGAAATACGCAAAGTTTCAATGGTGGCTTCCACTCCGATAATTGATTTTCCCTTCGAGAGATTCACCAACGTTGTTCATTTAAAGCGAACTGTGGCTTACATTCTCAGATTCCATGACAATGCTAAAACGGCTAAGGGATTACGCAATTTCAGTTTCTTAACAGCATTAGAGCTAAATGAAAGTTTTCATAAAATATTGAAAATGGCTCAAGTTCAATCTTTTCCAGAAGAAATTGCGGTATTATCCATGAAGCGTAATTTACCATCTAATAGTAGAATTTTGAATCTAAACCCCTTTGTGGATGAAAAGGGTTTGTTACGCGTTGGCGGTCGATTGTCCAATTCTGATTACGCGTATTCCAAGAAATATCCTATTCTATTATCGCCTCATCATCATCTCACGAAATTAATTTTACAACACGAGCATGAGAGACTCCTACACGCGGGTCCTCAGCTGCTGTTATCACACGTTCGCGATACCTTTTGGCTCATTTCTTGTCGTACATTAGCCCGGAAAATAGTGCGAGATTGCGTACGGTGTTCCAGGTACGATTCATGCAAGGTTCAGCCTATAATGGGCGACTTACCTGCGGCACGGGTTCAATCAGCGTTGCCTTTTACCAAAGTTGGTGTAGATTACGCCGGTCCCTTCGCTGTGAAAGATCGACGCGGTAGGGGATGCAAAATAATCAAATGTTGGGTGGTTGTATTCATTTGTTTTAGCGCCCGAGCCATGCATTTAGAGTTAGTTATTTCTCTAAGTGCAGAAGATTTTTTGCAAGCTTTTAGTAGATTTGTCAGTCGACGGGGTAGACCTATGGAAGTGTTTTCTGACAACGGCACCAATTTTGTTAAGGCTAACAAGGATCTTCGCTTGATGGGTGAATTTTTACAACAAAATCAAGCAAAGATTTTAGAACCAATAAATAATGAAGGCATTTCCTGGCATTTTATTCCCACAAACTCCCCTCATTTTGGAGGAATCTGGGAAGCCGGTGTAAAAAGCTTAAAATTCCATTTGAGGAGAGTTTTGGGATCATATACTTTGTTCTTTTTTTATTTTAATACTCTACTCGTGCGTATCGAAGCGGTACTTAACTCCCGACTGATTTGTCCGCTCAGTTCAAATCCCGATGACCTATCCTCTTTAACTCCTGCACATTTTCTCATGGGCAGAACACCTACCACCGTCCTGGAACCTTCAATTGTTCACATAGGAGAGAACCGTCTGTCACAGTTTCAACTTGTCCAAAAGGTTCATGAACAATTCTGGAGCCGTTGGCACCACGAGTATATAAGTGAGCTGCAACAACGACAAAAATGGAAACAAACCAGTGGCAGCCTCAAGGTTGGACAGCTTGTTTTAGTCAAGGACAATAACATCCCTCCCATGAAATGGCGTTTAGGAAGAGTGCTGGACCTCATCCAGGGTAAAGACGGCGTTAGCAGAGTGGCCTCCGTCAAAACTATGGATGGAACAATTTCCAGAACAGTTGTTCGTCTCTGTCCTTTGCCTGTTGAAAGTTAAACCCTGTCAAGGCCGGGGGCATGTTCCGTATTCTTGGGACTCTCCGAACGAAGGGCGGTCACCAGCAGATCCACCTGACAAGACTGACAGGAGTGACAGAGTTTTCATTGAATTATTATTATTAATTTCTCTCTGATTAATCCTATTGTAATTTTGAAAAATAAAACGTTAATTTTAAAGTAATCAGTGTATCAGTCCACTACACGCTACACTAATATATGGTTATAAACATAACCTTGAAGCTATGTACAGTTAAATGTCTGTTAATAGTTCCTGCGAAACACCTACTTATCAACTCTGTTAGCTGATTTAGCTGATTTAGCTTTGATATGAAATACAATAATATACAAGCAATAATAACAGGATAACTATTACCTTAATGTCCACCTATAAGCTAATATGTACACTATGTTCACCATTGACGAGAAACGTTCAATGTTCAGCAGTTTATCTTCCAACACTGGGATAGTCATTTTGAAAAACACTTGCCAGGCCTCTAGCTAGCTTCTATCTACAATGTAGTTTGATTTCTTGCAAATATGAATGACTTGAATGTAGTGGTGTGAATCTGGTATGCAGTTATTGCATAATAGCATGACATTGATGCCTTTGTGAGTGCGGATTCTATACACGCAAAAATTATTACTAAATATGCTATGCTGGTAGCATAAGTAAGCTGAAATCCGTGTAGGGTATATAGCCTTGTGCAAAATTGAGTGCATTGGCAGACTGGTGCCGTTTAATCCTTATATGAGAATAAGGCCAGAGAATTTACGCAGACTAGTGCAGAGTAATCCTTATATTAGAATAAGGCAAGAGTATAGCAACCCAGTGGTATACTCGTGATAGAGAATGTTGAAAAACCCATGGGCAATACCATTGGGGACTGTACAGCGCATGGTACAGCCTTTGATAATTAGAGAGATCAGTGGGTCTCAATAATGGCAGTCAGAATGCCGATAAATACCTTTTTTGTTGGCTTAGAACTAGAGATCAGTGGGTCTCCATAATGACAGTCAGGATGCCGATAAATACCTTTTTGTAGGTTTAGAACTAGAGATCAGTGGGTCTCCATAATGGCAGTCAGCATGCCGATAAATACCTTTTTGTAGGCTTGATATGACGATGATTATGGCTGGATATCACTATGTCACATGAGTAAAGAACTAGAGAGATTATGAGGTCTCAAAACGTGAAAACTACCCGGCATGGCGGCTGGAAACGGGGGTGCGCTTTTTGCGACTTAAATGGTGGAGGTTCAAGAGACTACTGAATTCTAGAACGTGGGAACTAGATCAACTTGAAGAAGTTGTTAACCCCTCTTTGACACCGCCTCTTCTGGCGGGAAGATATACATCCTCCGGAAATAGAAAGGGCGAATAATGTAAATACTGAGAAGTTATGTAAACCTTTACGTCAGCGATTGTCTAAATTAACCTTATGAATTTTAACACAAATCCGGTCGAAATACGTTAACTAGTTTTTATAAAAATCGATTGTTAAAGATCGGAAATTTAGGAGCTAACTTGATTACCTCCGTTAAGAGACAGTGATTGGTCGACTCGGTCGCCGGGGTATAGCGGGAAGCGCTATGATTGGTCAGATAAGTTTAGAGGACGCATTAACTTTTAGCTTTCTAAGACTACTGAAACAGTGAATAAACGTTGTAAACAAGAAATGGCGTTAGTAGTATCGCCATGGAGTTTAATTTGTTTGGAATGCGAGGACAGTGGCGTGGAATGTTAAATTGTACAAAAATTAAATCGTTAGATTTGAAGAAGTGTTCAAAATGGTTTTTGAACAATTATTCTTGTTTATGGTTCGCATAGACACTAGCCAGTTGGGGTAGGATCATCCATTGCTTCTTTTATTGGTCTCGAAATACATATTTAAATGTGCAAAATTTTACGCAACATAGTGCGGGTTTAGTACTTGTAAATTTAGTACGCTTTTGAAGTTTTTTTTTGAAGAAACTCTAGGTCGAGGTTGATGGGCCACATTTGCGTCCAGGGAGACCGTTCAAGATTCCATCATTCGAACAGTTAATCATTCCATCCTGGTGTTGTGCATGCGTTTGCCCTGGTGCTGTGATTGAATATCTTACTGCTGCTCCCGATTGGATTTAAGTACAAATACTTTGTTTTATTTGTGTGAGTCGTTGTTGCAAAAGATGTAAGATTGGATTGTCGTACTGCATTTTTTAATTTTTTTTCCTGATTTTGGGTATGTCTTGGGTTAGTTTTGGTTAGGCGAGCAGAGGGCCATGCGTGAAGTGAAATAATAGATTAATGGCAAACAATTTGGGTTAAGAGCCGTATTATAGTGGATATACAGCAACTTGCATGCTCGAATATATTCCATATCTAACCTCAAAATACGCGGCAAACGCATGCACAACACTGGGATGGAGTGACTAATTGTTCGAATGATGGAATCTTGAACGGTCTCCCTAGACGCAAGTGATGGACCACGGCCATGTCACTTTTCGACAGTCATTAAGTAGGATTGGTTGATAGCTCCATATCTGTAATTTTACAGACCATCTTTATGGGATTTTGAGCGAAAACCACAAAAATAGGTCCTTGCACATCTTATTTTTAGTTACCTATGTGTATTTTTGATGAATTAGTCACAAGGAACCTAATTTTCTTCACTGAAGGATATTTACCTACTGAACTTGGTATAGTCGCATGGAATAGAGGTTCCACACACCTATAAAACCCTCTTTAGTAACCCAACAATTTGAATTGAGGTAAATATTAAACAGTATTTAAAGAATGTGTTCATGAATTTAATATTCTTAAAGAAAAAGCTTATATTTTCTCTTAAAATAGTCTCTATGGCTAAATACTATTAAATTATGTTATCTTCTAGTTGCAAAGTAGTTTTAATATTTTTAATTAAACTCAAAATGTTATCTCTAATCTAACAATTTGTAAATAGAATTTTTTCCATTAGATTACTCTCTGATTTGACCACTTTAATCAAACTTTTATCCAAAACATAGATTTTAAAGCATTAGTTAAAATATAAATATCTTTTAGGGATAACCTACTAATTATTTTCAAAATTTATAGTAATTTTACATTGTTCGCAATGCCTGTGTAGCCACATTTTGGGTTACTCCACGAAATTTAATTGCAATGTACCTATTAGAAAAATTTGTCTTTATAAAATGAAATTCTCGTTCTGGGGGTTATTAATGACATATTATATTATATATTTTTGATATTATTACAAGATTAAATTAAGGGGTTAGTGGTTTCATAAAGTTTCATCTTGCTGACTGGGGATCGTGTCAGTGAGCTTTCCTTTCGCTTAAGTAATTAAGCTAAAGTATTTAAGTAATTAATAATTAGCTTGGAATTTTGTATTGAATTGTTGTGCTGGCCACAGGTACGACCAAAGAAATGTTTTTGGGTACGACCAATGAATTATGGCTAGTGGTTTAGACGTTTTATATTTTTAGGGTTCTTTGGTTGGCTAATAGCTCATTACCTGCACACTTATTCATAAATTTATTTAATTATTGAGGAGTGGTATCTAGCATATTATTATAGACAGTTGGCAGTTCGACTGGTGAGAGCTGCTGGCGCCCTTAACCGAACATATCTCTCACTGAGCAGCAGGATTTGCACGCTCTCCTAAACTGCCTCTTCTCATATAACTAATTTCCGTTTACTGGTATCGAACTAGTTTGATTTTTTTTATTGTTCATATTATTTTAATACTATTTTATATCAACTATAGCCTTACTCTCTGCTATTAAGCAGAGAAAGAGTGTGGCCACTTTATTGACCTCGGTTTCTTCTCATGTAGCACACTTACTCTCATGAAAACGATATTCCTTATATAAACAGAAGTAACTATCTATGATCCCTGTCGATCTTTTCAGGCTCTTTATGGCGTGCTGTATTCTGAATTAAAATTTAAAAAATTCGCGTGCACGCGCCTATTCTAGCTAAGCTACTAAAGAGGTAAAAATATAAATGATTGAGTCTAATGTGCATAGAAATTAAACAGCCTTTCGTGACGAAAAAAACGTTGATTTGAAAAATTGATAAAATGCATTTACCTAAGTAGGCATTACTTTGTGTTAACTCACGCAATGTTTATTAGCGATTCGAATTTATGTTTCAAGCCATATAGTACACACGGTACACGAAAAAAAAAACTGCACTTAATGATGCAAGCAAGCCATTTTGCACAGGTGTTGTATAGACCTAATAAATTGATTTGATCCGTAGTCATCCCTGAGGATTCCGGTGTAGGGGGGTGGGAGTAAATTTGACGAGTAAAATATTGAAATGCATAAATCTAGGCGTAAATAAACTCAGAAAGGGGTCTTTAGACTCGTTATCATAACATTTTACCTTATGAAGGCAATCCTAATGTCTAAATAGCGAAAGCGAAAGTCGAGCTAAGCCTGCATATTTCAAAATTTTGGCTGAAAAAGTAGTACTTGTCGACAACTCCAAATATTGATGTGTTGGGTATCATTTTATAGGTTTTTGAGGTCGATGAACACGTTTTTAGTCTTAAAAATACGATTAAATACACCCTTCAGCCATATAGCAAACTAGTATGGCCAATATTGTAAAAGTTATGAATATGGTTGCACGAAAATCGGAGGGTGCAAAATTCGAGATAAATAACCACATTAAGGCAAGAATTGTACTGTATTATCAGTTAGTATTTATATTTATAATAATTTATTTCCATTATTATAAATAGAATTTTTTCCCTGGGCTAAGTTAACAACTAAAGTTCCTCTAAATCTAGTTCGAAATTAGTTTCTGTCTCTGGACCGTGTTGTACCTGCAGGTAAAAAAAAGCATTAATTCATAATAATTTTTAAAAAATGTTGAAAATGTTCACAAACCTGAGGTTAGCACATTGTCCTTTGCACTTCTTGCATGTCAAGGTGCAGGGCAGTTGATACCGACGGCAACAGCATCGTTGGCTCTTGCAGCCTTTTGTGTAGTCACAATTGTCCACACACTCCAAACTTCTGGAAAAAGTGTCCAGAACGGTTTCACTGGTTCTTCTTTTTAGTCCAACTCCACATCGTTGTTGAAGGAGGACTGTCTGGTCTGTCCTCAGTAGACTTACCCCAGATGTGACCAGGTGTGTTCGGTCACAAATAAATGCTTTCTTGATGCTTGATCAACACTTGTACATGTCTCATCCCGCATACCATACAACGCTACTGTGTATTTTTCTAAAGCGGGTACAAGGTCTTTGTCTGGTTCATCTTGCAATGGTCAGGCAAACCTTCTAAACGCATTCGTGGCCGAATTGCCCCGCCAAGCAACCCAAGCTGAACGCTTTCCCTTGGTTGCAAAGTAAGACACCGTGTTGCCTAGATTTTCTGCGATGGCATGGATACTGGTGTATCGACGTTGAAGTTCAGACCTGAGAAGTACATACAATTCCCTGAGTCCCTTATTTTTCAGTTCAACGAAGAATGAAACTGCCCAATGAGACCGTCAGTGTCACTGCTTTGGATCACCACACGTTTATCACCGTACAACAACATATCATTGGTATGTAAGATGAGGCGGTCATCTGCATTCTCCATATTGTAATCTACTAAAATGCATAAGCTACTAAATAAATATCACCCTGTCCTAAGTTTGAACTTGAACTTGGAAATTGTTATATAAAAATTAAAGGCAAAGTATAAACAACGCGAGCAGTCAACGGGAGCGATTATGAACCTTAACCCTTTGAGGCCGGAATTATTTTTCTATAATATTCAGATAAAAACTGTGTTAAGCTAATTTATTTCTTGTGTCTGGAACATATTTCTGTCATTTTTTTTAACCCGGCTCTTTAGTTTTTTTGTTAATTAGGTGTCTTCACCGTGGGGACACTAGGACAAACTGTCCTATGAAAGAAAACTTTTTATTTTGTCTGGAATACTATGGCGTTCAAAAAACTTTTCGGAAAAATATGCAGAAACATACCAGTGGGTATTTCAACGCCAATTTCATCCCCAGGACCAGATATTCCACCAAAATCTTTTGGATTTTGCAGACAGTGCGTTCCAGATTTAGTCCACACAGTTTGCTTTGCCTTTTCGGGGGCTCAGATAGTAGGGGTATATCATCATCACTATCCCATTCCAAACTTTTGTTGTTACTATTTTCAACATTATATATGTTTTCTAGTTCAATATCACCAGCAAAAACAATGGGCAAATTTTCAATATCAATAGTTTCAAAAGCGAATGGTACGACAAAATATTGGGTCCCTTCAATATCGTCATCGCTGCGATCACCCACTTCACTTGTATTGTCGTTACGGAGCTCCTCAATGAAATCAAACAAATTGTTCGGATTCATATCCAACAACTGCGTAAAAAAATCTTTTTTAGGTTCTGCAACAAATATTCATAGAATTCCTAGTGGCTCCAGGGCGAACCCACCACATATTTTCCATCAAAAACTATATAATTGTTTTTATTTAATCAAAAACAATATTATAGGTCTCCTATAAAACATATCAAGTAACAAATAATTGAAAAATATAGTCGCCATCACACGAAAAAACACAATTTTTCCAATATAAACAAATCGCTTACATCCACTTGTCATTAGCACGTCTAAACAATCACTGTGATGAGCTATAATGCCATCTAAACGTGACAACGAATTATGTTAGCGGTAGGGCGGACCTACAGTACATTTCACAATAGGTGTCCTCACGGTAAAGACATCAGGCACTTTGAAATTAATTTATTTGCAAGTGGCTTCACCATGAGCCCACTTGGCCGCAAAGGGTTAAGCAAGCAATAGTCATCACATTTTTTAATATAAATACGCTACCGATCCTTCAGTTCGGCAGGCTTTTGTCCCACCTAAAACCAGCTCCCAGGTTAGCTAAACAGCTGCCTTCGGGTTCTATCCGCTCCTAGGTTAGCTACACAGCTGCCTTTAGGTTCTACTCCTTTATTCCTGGCCCAAGTACCGGTTAGCCACACGACGGCTGCTGTGTCTAGGGATTTCACAACCGCAGTAGTAAAGTCACCGTCTAAAGATATTCTAATTATCTTTAGACGGTGGTAAAGTCAACTCAAGGATCAGTTTGTCAGAGTTCTGAGAAAGACAAGTGTCTAAGTAGAGTCAGTTAAATAGTTTAGTGAAATGTTCTAGTGCTCTTAAATAAAACTCAACAGAAAACTCTTAAGAAAAACTATAATTAAGACAGTAACCAAAGACCTATAAACAATACCTCAAATCGAGAAAACATGCGCGCCTTAGTAATCGGGTATAATAGAATCTCATTACATATTTGATCAATAGACATTGTTAAAGTTTTATCACAAATAGACATTGTTATTGTTATAAAGTTATAACTAAACGTGCTTTCTTTATCATCTCTTCTTACCCGACGTAAATCGACCCCGGACTATCTAAGTTATACCCCTGCACGCTAAGCAAGGCATGTCATCACGAATAAAACATACAGTGGCAGATTGAGGGACACGACTCTTCTCTGAGACGTTGTCAGCATTCAGTTTATTCGTGACAATATGGCTACATATAGCACCATGTAAGCTGCTGGAATCAACTTTCGACGATAATATTTTATCTCCCTTAAAACGTTGTTGGGGTTTAGTACGGGTTTTGTGTCGTATATTTTGAAAAAAAATCGAATTAAACTGCAAAATAAGAATACCGAATTTAATAAATGTTAAAAGGCGCACGTTGCCGGCTCTTCACCGTTTCTACGTCACGACTAAACTCTCGTCTTTTAAACTGCAGATATAAAAATCAGAAATAACAATATTGCACCGCCGCCGCACTAAAGCAGCAGGGTTGAGCGGGAGTGACATATAGTTTTGCAGCTACCCGATTTTCCTGGAACCATCACACTAATAACTTCTACAATATTCCCCAGCCTAGCGGCTGTATGGCTGCAGGATCGTATTTTTATGGTTACAGATATATTCAGCGAAACCTATAAAACCTATAAAATGATACCCAACACATCAACATTTGGAGTTACTTTTTCAGCCGCCCCATTTTGAAAAATGACGGCTTAACTTAACTTTCAGTGGATGTTTGCGATTTCTGACTGTGGCATTGCCTTCCTGAAGTAAAAATGTAACGATAACAAGTCTAAATACGCCTTTTGCATTTATTTTCGCATTTCAATATTTTACTCGAGAAATTTACCGTCTCCCCTTCAAGAACGGAATCATAAGGGATCAAAATTTAACAATTACGGGTCAAATAATTCTATTAGGTCCATAAAACACCTGTGCAAAGCGGCTTGGTTACTTCATTAAGTGCGCTTTTTTTCTTCAAAATTTGGTTATTTGGTATTAGTGCTACCGGGTACACCGCTAGCACTAATATTTTTGAGTGAACGATCATACACATACAGGGTGCATGGGTGTATATATATTGAAATAATTCCAACACATTGCTATAAAACCATGAGGTCAGTTAAATTAGAAAAAAAGTTGCATTTTCTTGAATTCTACATTTAAGATACATTAATATAGTTGCCAAATTTTTCACATTTGCAGAGATATAGAAGAAAATTAAAAAATGGATAAAAAAATATTTTTTAAATAACTCGAAAACTTTGAATTTGTAGAAAAATGTTTTCTGCAAAGAGTTTCACTTTGTGCATTTTTGCACAAACACGCTACCAGAACGCTTGTCTAACATTTTATCTTAGAGATACTAAACGTTTCAATATAAAATATTCATTATATTTGTCAAATAGTTGTCGAATCCTACTTTTTACTAGCCAGATTGTTATATATTCTTGCGATGAAAGTTTTTTTTTGAAAAGTATTTATTTTTTAGAAAAGCCGACTACTTGAAGAGGATTTATGTCAAAAACTGCATTAGAAGTCACTTTGGAAATTATATGCCATTTCGAGTTTTGACTGGAAACCAATTAATCTGGAGCAACCAAACTTTTGTACTTTAAAGAGGAGGGATATGAGCAGAAAATACCAACAAAAAAAAATCGCGTCAATCCGAATAAAAATGCCGATTTGGTATTTTTTCTGATTTTCAGATTGAAAAATCTACTCTAAACGTACGTGCTAGCCAACGCATAATTATTTTAAAAAAATCAATCTTAGATTCGTAAACTTTATGCTCTCTGTTACCAAAAAGCTGTGTAATAATTTTCCGTACGATATCGATAAATACGAAGAAATCGAGGTTAAATTGAAACAAAACTAAACCAAAAATTTCAATATTTCGGCAATTTTACGAGTCTGAATAGATAGCATAGCATGATGCATTATGGGAACTTTAAAGTAGTACGCCTTCCAATATTTTGACATGATGTTTAGGTTAAAATATGTAGTTTTATACATTTAATTACCATTGAAAATGGATTGATGATGGAAAATCGGAATGGATCGGAAAATGGGGTCATTTTTCTGGTGATTAGAGGCAGTTTCTAGTGGATCTTATGGCATGTTTTGAGATAAAATTTTATTTTTAACATATCGATGCCCATAGTGTTGTACTAAGTAATTAGTAATTTGCCTAACATCTCATGTAAAACGATTTGAAGATGGGAAAATTACCAAGATCGGAGAACTACGTTTTTGTAAGATTTTATGTACCCGTATGGCCCCTGTTTATTATTTGCGGCCTCATCGACACTCATTATCTTGACGAAGGAATAGAGTTATAATTGTTAAATCTTTATACAAATCCCGTAATCTTATTGTAGAACCTCGGCGATAAAATTATCCGATAAGCAGATTAATTTATTTGGTTAGCCATTTAGTCAAATGGCAATCATGATATTTTGTAAGCAAAATGGATGAATGAACAGCAAAATAAATTAATGAGCAGCAAAATGGTTGAACGAGCAGAAAAATAGATTGGATAACAGCCGGGTTGAAATTAAAGCAGTTCTGCGCGAATCGCAAGTCTTATTTCGCGCAAATCAGTTCGATTAATTTGGGTTAGCTAAGTTAGCTTGAGTTAGTTTCGGTTCGTTTAAGTTAGTAGGAGCTAACGCGACGAGTTGATTTAGTTTGTGATCGTTTTTCCGACACCTTATTGACAAGAACGCCCTGAAACTAGGAAAAGCAGCAGTCAATATGGCCACCCCAGTTGGAATCGAAACTAAATGCTGTTAAGGGCATATTTCGTGTTTTTAATATAAAATATGTTTAAAATGGTGAAATTTGTGAATTTGTAGTGAACAATTTATACAAAGCAGGCGATTTATTGTGTTAATGGCAAGGACATTGCCCTTTGTCCGTTAAAATATAGACTTAACCCTACTACACTACACTATACTTCCCAATTATTCTACATTATACAATTAAATACTTATAGTCTATAGTTAGGGACTGATTTCTCTGGTACAAGGTCTGTTTCCACAAATATCTATTATCTATTATAATTTCAGAGCTGATAATACCTAGTAATATCTAAAATAACTGAAATTTTAGTATTCAGATACTGTTTGCTTGAAGTAAACAAATAAGCTGTAAAGGCTTTTACTTTGTGGCTTTATAATACTAATGCTTACTTACCTATTTACTTTGACTGCCTTTTGACTCTATACAGGGTGCTACAAATTCGTTTCTTTGTATGGGTATCTCGAAAGCCGTAAGTGTGTTATGGTAATTTTAACAATTCCGTAACATCAGGTTATTCCGAGTTCGCTTGTATTTATTTTTAGTTTGAAATAATTACTTTCCATCTTCAACCTATTTTGAATTACTGTCTGAACCGACCTGGCAGCAACAGTGTGGAAAATTCCGCATTAAATAGTACGAACATATTAATAAATAAAGAAATTTCATGTTGCCCATCAAGTTCATTTAAAGCTAATTTTTGTCTTTTAAATAAACCAGTCGATAATTATCTCGTTAATATAAAATGAAAACTAATATTATGGGTTGAATCTGCGTAAATACAGCAGTAGAATATATTATTTAAAATTGATAAATAATTTCAACTATGCAGATCATATTTTATGCTTAAAAATCGTGCGGTGGAAAAAGGTGAAATATTTGTGACTGCGCGCGGTGCTATTTTTTTTTGAGATGTGATTCTGGTGGAAGGTGGTACTGGATTTTTAAATCTGTCTTGTACCGACGACCAGCGTGAGAGGTTTGAGAGAAGGTAGGCTTGACTTTTTCTTTATTTTTTTTTTGCGTTATCTGATCTTATTTCTAGTTTCCTATATGGTAAAGTCTGTAGGCAGAATAAAACCGCTAAGCGTGCGAATCTCTGATATCTATACGTTGAATAAGCTCGTGAATGTCTGATATTTGTCTACTATCGTTTCACACATACCACGTTGTCTTTTGCCGTGTGTATGTATTTGTCTGTAGGGCATATGTGTGATAGTGGGTTTTTTGGAGTTTAAGGCTCTTGGTTAAGAGAAAAAAAAGGGACTTGATCGTACAAAAGCAGGGGTTATTAAATTTCGGATTCAGTTCAGCAACCCAACTAAAGGATCGATCAAATTGGCCTATAGGGCACATCTTTACGTTCTAGTTAGAGATAGCATTTTTAGAAATTAATAACCAGAACTGTCTATAGTGTGGGAAACTTAGTCTAATTTTTTCTGGTATCGTTATCGGATGTTAGGAGTTATATAGGGAATCAGAGTTAAGCTTAGTTAGTTGTTGTTCGGCCTATAGAAGCATTTTATCGTCACCTTGTTATTTAAAGAGCGCCTTCTCAAGCCCTTCTCGACCGTGGTCAGTACAAGATCATAATTTGTTTGTTTGTTTTATTTCTCTATTTCTGTTTGAATTTGTTGTTACCTTTGTTTTTGAATTAAACTGATTTTTGGGTTAGAAAATAGCGTTCAGGCAATAATTGAATTGAATAATGGTCATTACCTTTATTTTGAATTGAATTGATTTTTGAGTTGAAAAGTAGCTTTCAGAAAGTAATTGCATTCTGATTATCTGTTCGAATTTATCGATTTCACTTTTGTTCTTACCTGATTACTGTAATTGTTTTTTAATTGAAATATTGTTCATCACAATCTTTATCAGCTTAAACAGCTAGTTATTTTATTTATTATTTTTAATCAGGTCACTGTTTGATTTAAAAGCATAATTATTATTATTGTCTATGGTCTAAACAATTCTGTGCAAATTGGTGGAGGCATATTTAATTAAATTAAATTCAATTTTTCTCAAGCGTGTTTTGGCATCTTTCAGCATTGTTAATTGAGAAGAATTATTTGTAGTTATCTCTTGCCAAGTTCTGTATTAAAAGCAAGACAGGCAACGTTCTCCGCCAAATTGAAACAGAGTTGCTAACAATATTCTTAGTGAACTCTTTAACTGCCTTGTACTGTTTTTTTTTCATGCTACTGAGTCCACCCGCACTCAGCCTCACCAAGTGACGTCACAGGACAGATCCTAGGCATTACAGCAATTTACAGTAGCCCTCTCCATGAAGCTCGGAGGAACCACAAGGTGATTAAAGTGTAGATGTCACCAGGATAATTCAACGGAATTCACTTATTTTTGTTCGAAGGAAATAGAAAAAAAATTGTTTTTTTTTAATTTCTAATCTTTTATTTTGCGCTTTATAATCACTACTTCACTCGAAAATAAATTTTAATTATCATGCTCCGGACCTATACACCCTGAGTATCTTTCAGTTTATCTTTTTAGTAAATTAAAGAAATAATTTAAAGAAAAGTGCATTTATAGTTTATAGTAACAAATTGGC